>JAJKFI010000004.1:7788600-7838724 GCA_029204185.1 Lerista edwardsae
GCTGAAGCTCCAATACTTTGGCCACCTGATGAGAAGAGAGGACTCTTGAGAAAAGACTCTCATGCTGGGAAAGATTAAAGGCAAAAGGAGAAGGGGGCGGCAGAGGATGAGATGGTTAGATAGTGTCACTGAAGCAATGAATATGAAATTGGGCGAACTCAGGAAGCTAGTGGAGGACAGGGAGGCCTGGCGTGCTGTGGTCCAAGGGGTCGCGAAGAGTCGGACACGACTTAGCGACTGAACAACAACAACAACAACATTCCTGTGTATCATAAAAAGCAACATTATCTGATTTGGTCTGAAAAGTGCAGAAACAAGACGGGTCAGTTAGCGGGAAAGATAATGAATGAAATGCACATTAATTAAACCATAAAATGAATGGCTGGATTCCCTTGCCCTGAGTCAGAGCGAGGTTTTGGTCAGGAGAAGAGCCATGTTATGTAGCACACCTGGCTGGCTGAATTTTGCACACTTGCAACAAGGTGTGATTTTCGATGTTCTTCATAAACGGTTAATTTATTTCTAAGGTAGCTTTCTGTTCCAGGGACATATTTTCTGAATTGTCCATGGAGAAGGATACGTATTAAGAGCATAATCCTAACCTGGAGTTAGGCCGGCACAGTTAGGCCAACAAAGTTTGACTAGCCCAAGGGCCACCGTAAAGTGCCTTTTAAAGGGAGGATGGCTCACGTCTGCGTGCTGGCCTCTCTGACTCAGAGAGTGGTCCAAACATACTTTATGGTGTCCCTTGTGCCGGCCAAATTTTTCTGGCCTAACTGTGCTGGCCTTACTCCAGGTTAGGATTGTGCCCTAATAAAGGAAGATGTCATTTTTCCAGGTGAGGTCAGTGAACAGGATAGATGGGATCTGTTGTAAGTGCACACCAACCTTCTTCCCAGGAGCTCAGGGCACATGTTCTGTGCTCCTCACTTTGATCCTCACAGCAAGTCTGTGAAGCAGATTTGACTGAGAGCGTGCAATCCTAACCTGGAGTTAGGCCCGCACAGTTAAGCCAGCACAGTTAAGCCAGCAAAGTTTGGCTGGCACAAGGGACACCGTAAAGCACGTTTGGAACACTCTCTGAGTCTGGGAGGATGGCGCACATCTGTGTGCTGGCCTCTCTGATTGCGAGAGTGGTCCGAACATACTTTACGATGTCCCTTGTGCCGGCCAAACTTTGCTGGCCTAACTGTGCCGGCCTAACTCCAGGTTAGGATTGCGCTCTGAGAGACAGTTTATGACCACCTTCATTGCTGAGCTGGATTCTGAACCTGGACCTCCCCCATCAAAGTGCTACTCCTTGTTCATTACACCTCAGTGACACCTGTTGCAAAGATCTGCCTGGCACGGATGCAGCGATGACAATGGGGCGTGCGTTGCATCCTAAGGAGGAGGGGCAGTCACAGAGGCCTCCTCAAGATAAGGAACATTTGTTCCTTTACCTCAGAACTGCATGGCAGCTGCATCAGAGCTGGAAAGATTGGTTAAGATTGAGCCCTTAATTAGTCTATTAGTCACTAGATTCAGTGTAAACCTCCATTCAGCAAAAACACGCTAGAAAACATACCAGCCACTCAACAAGTTGTATTTATAGACAGTCACGGCAAAGGGGACAATTCTGGCCCTGCTTTAAGCCACCACAGTCCTCTGTGCCGACCTAAGAGTGTTGCAAATGTGTTGTAAGGCAAGGCTGGCACAAACAGAAGCCGGCCCAGAGAGCCAAATCCGGCCTCTGTGCTGGCCTGATGAGTGGGGGAAGAGCTGGCCTAGGGAGGGTGGTGCAGGGAGTTGGGGGTGGGGGAGGGAGATGGAAGATGATTTCACTAGCGCAAATCCAAGTAGTCCCATAGGGGTGACCGGGGCCTACCTGGGGTAGGGAAAATATCCCCCTACCCAGCTGGCCTGCTTGTTCCAGTGCAGGTTAGGACTGGGCAGTAAGTCGTATTGAAATTAATGGACCCTTAGGCCCAAATCCTAACCAACTTTCCCGCATTGACATAGCTATGACAATGGTACAAGTGCTGCATCCTGTAGTGGAGGAGGAGTCATCGAGGCCTCCTCAAGGTAAGGGAATGTTTGTTCCCTCATCTCGGACCTGCATTGCCCTTACTCCTGTGCTGGAAAGTTAGTTAGGATCGCGCCCTTAGTCACAGTTTACGGGTCTCATTGATTTCATTGGTATTTAATCACGCTGTTCTTTTGATATAACCCATTATTCATAATGATCCATAATGGTTTGTTTTTCAGTTTTTGTGGCAGCACATAATCAAAAAAAGAGAAACTGCTCCCGAACCACCAGATGTTCAACATGAAAATGTATAAGCCGGATGATGCCTTGTACATCTCATACCTTCCTCAATTTTGTCTATTCACGTCAGTCTACCTGGCTATCTGTGCATCCCTATTCAATAATGGAACTCAGGAAGCTAGTGGAGGACAGGGAGGCCTGGCGTGCTGTGGTCCATGGGGTCGCGAAGAGTCGGACACGACTTAGCGACTGAACAACAACAACATTCAATAATGCATTGGCACTGTCAAAGATCTGAAGCACTGCTGCTAACTCATTATAAAAACTGCCCCACCAGGATGGTCAGTGAGGAATAGGTCACTGCTTTTCTGATCACCTTCCAGAATTCAGTGCCATATCCTGGCCTCAGCAGGGTCATCTATATATATCTATATCTATATATATATAAATGGGTGTGTGTGTGTGCGCGTGCATGCATGTGTGTTTGCGTGTGTATGTTCCAGCATAACTCTGAAATGTCTGGAGCGATTTACACCAAACTTGGTACACATATGCCTTACACTCTGGAAAGAAATACTGCAGGGGTAAGACACCCCTAGCACCCCTAGGGGTGGGGGTGGGAAGGGGGTGATCTGTAAAAATAATCAGAAAATGGCCGACATTAGTGTCGAAGCCATAGTTTTCGGGGTCGCTGAGATGGTCACTCCCAATGCCGTTTTAAGTCCACGTTCAGCTCCCATCAGCATGGGGGGTGAGGAGGAGTAAAAAAAATGTCCAAAATGACTGACATTCATGTCAAACTCGTGTTTTCGTGGTCACTAAGCTGATTGGTGACAGTCCTGATGACATTTAAGCCCAAATGTAGTCGAATACAATGAATAGAACTCTGTAGAACCGTCTGGAAATTTTTAGAAATCATTATGCCCCGGTCTTGGACTCCAATCAAATACTTGCCAAGTGACCAGGCGTAGTCATCGAATACAAGTCTATAGATACAGTAGTAGATGATTATGAGGTCGTCAATTTCCCATCAGACTTCCTAAATTCACTTGATCCGGCTGGATTGCTACCACATCATCTTTGACTTACAGTGGGATCTCCAATTATTTTACCACAGAACCTCGACCCGCCAAAACTTTGCAACGGCACAAGGCTGTGTGTCAAGAAGATGCTTGATACTGTAATTGAAGCGACTATCTTAACAAGAAAGGGAGAGGGTGAAACAGTTTTTATCCCACGGATAACACTTATTCCGACGGATCTCCCTTTTAATTTTAATTTTAATTTCCAGTGAGACTTGCATTCTCGATCACGATCACAAGTCACAGGGGCAGTCTATTAAGTACTGCGGAGTGGATTTGAGATTGCCATGTTTCTCCCACGGACAACTTTATGTTGTTTGCTCAAGGGTGGGTTCACCCCAGAATTTATTCTTGCTTCTGTAGGTGAAACTAAAAATGTTGTTTATAATCACATTCTGAGTTAAATTAATATCATAGTGAATTTGTAAAAGATTTTACTTTATAATTTTTATTCTGTACTTATAATTTCCTGTACATAAACTTACTTCGATTTTACACTATAGATAGAATTCATTCCTTTTCCTATCTAATAGAAGCTTGGGATAAATAAATACCCGGGCAACGCCGGGTAAGGACAAGCTAGTTTTCTATATAATTTGGTGGATAGATTTGCCTAAGCAGGCCTCTTTGGTTGTGTTTCCTTCTTAGATTGCTCTAGTTCAAACTGGAAATGAAATGAGCAAAGAGATTAGCTTTGCACCCTGCCGTGCCGACTTCGGGAGAAGAAGCCTTCAGGGTGCACATAGCTCTCATTGTGACATTTTGAACAGCTCAATTCCCCTTTCATATTTAATGTGACCTAATAACTGAGAGCAAGCCGAGTGCTCAAGCTGCTTTGTTAGGAAGGCAAAAAATGCAGGCGCTTATTGAAGGAATTGTCATTTGATTTGGATCCTGTACTCAGGTTATTATTAGGACTGAGTATTTTTTTTTTAAACTGCTTTCATTGATATTTCAGGGAAGCCTATGAAGACGAGAAACATTCACTAATTGTTAGGGGTGTGGTTTTTTGGTGGTTTTTTTCCCCAAAATTTCTTGTTTAAAATAGCAAATTGCAGTGTTATGTGGTTTTTTTTCTGCATTCTCAGTCCAAGTTCTAATTTTTTTTATTAATTTTAAATGCTTTAAAAGTCTACTAGGTAGGTGACATAGGGTGCAATCCTAATCAATTTTCCAACACTGACTTAGCTGTGCCAATGGGGCATGTGCTGCATTCTGCAGTGGAGTAGTAGTCACAGAAGCTTCCTTAAGGTAAGGGGATGTTTTGTTCCCTTACCTCGGAGCTGAATTGCCCTTACCCTGGTGCGGGAAAGTTGATTAGGTTTGTGCCCATAGTGTCAGCAGATGCAACCACAGTATTGTTTCTGTTGTCTATTTTAATTTCTGGAAAATACCGTTACCACCAAAATGTGGGTTTTTTGGTGTTTTTATTCAGATACTTTTTACTGCCAAAAAGTGGATGTTAATGCCCAAAAAGAGGTTTTCAACAACAACGAAAAACCCCACCCTATTTATTGTTATAGGCAGAGGCGTCATCCAGGCGGAACGGCCCGGCACTCCGTTCCGCTAGTTCCGCGGAGGGTCCGGGCCGTGCTGCCTCTCTGGAGGACGGGCGAGCTGCTGCTGGGCCCGCCCTCCCTCCCTTGCATCTAGAATCGCTCTAAAATGGAGCGATTCTGGCGCATTGAGGCTTGGGGAGGCATGGCAGCCCTCCGCCATAGGGGCAGAGGGCTGTCAATCATCTGAGCGTTCCGGTACTTCGCGCGCTCGGATGACATCACTGGTTATAGGGGTAGGTAAAAGGAAGGAAGCGGTGCCCCAGGTTTCTGGGGGCTCTTGGGCCAAGTCCTACCAAGCTTACCAAAAGTGCAGGCAGCAGCTCCTCCCACCTTTCCCTTAACCAATGAGGAGAATCTTTAGCAGCAGTGGCTCCTCCCCTTCCCTTGGAGGTTGAAGGAAGAAGAGCTGCTTCCATTCCATTCCAGAAGAAGAGGGATGAAGGAGGGAAAGAACCTCAACCTTGCATCCTTCCTACCAGCCAGTGGGAGCATCCCTTGCTGCAGTGGTTCCCAAGTTGTGAGCCAAGGCTCTCCACAGGGAGCTGTGGAAACAAGCCAGGGGAGCAGCAACATCCATAGAAACCCTGCCACCCTATACAATGTATTATATAGGACTATAGCCCTAATGGGGAGCCGCGGCCAATGGCCCAGTAGCTCAAGTGAGCCGCCAGTCGAAAAAGTTTGGAAGCCGCTGTCATACAGGCTTTCTGAAGTCACTAGAGTCAAGCATGGGAGAGAGAAGCTTATTGCTGAATAATATCAAGTACAGCTAGATGATTCCTTATCCGGACATCGAAAATCCAGACATTTTTGTCCAGGACTTTTTAAAAAGCTTTCTGTAATGTGAACACTAGAAAATCTTCAAGGTCACTAGAAAACACTAGAAAATGCAATTGTGACCCAGTTTTACAATTGCAACCCGGAAGTGGGTTGTTGTGAGGCTTGGGGATCCCTGCAGGGGTGTCGCCAGGGCTCCTCACACACCCCAGAGGCCAGCGCTGCGAGGGGAAAATGTAAAACAAGCCCCATCGCCAAGGGCAGCAGCTCAATCCTGAGGATCATGTGGCCACCTTTGCCCCTCCCCTGCCACTACTTGCAAGGCTCCCAACTCCCTCATAGGAGTTTGGGAGCAGAGGCGATCTACAGGGAGGGCAAAGCTCTAAGTGCTGCAAGAAGCCTTACCCGTCATGTAAATCCCTCCTCTCCCTTGCTGCTGTAGCCAGTAAGCAACGCCAAGAAGTTGCTTTTCCCTGTGAGGATTGGCTAACACAGTGCAGGAGAGGAGTGATTTCCACTGCAAGGTAAGGCTTCTCGCAAAACTTAGAGATTTGCCCTCCCTTAGATCTGCCTCTGTTTGGGAGCCACTCACCTTGCGTGTTCTGCAGAAACAGTTAGGACAGAGTCACCCATCAGTAATTTCTGCAAGAAGGAAGAAATCAGTGCTTGAGGGCCAATCTGATCCACCTTTCCAGTACTGATGCGGCTGTGCTAACAGGGCATGCGCTGCAACCTGTGGTGATGGGGGCAGTCATGCAGTCACCTCCTCAATATAAGGGTACATTTAACTCGAGGCTGCATTGCAGCTGCGTCGGCACTGGAAAGTTGGATAGGATTGGACCCTTAGGGTACTGTATTGATTGTGGTTGTGCTACCTAAAATATCTGTATCCATTGTTGCAAAAATGTTCATCTAGGTCTCTGCTCTGCTCGGTGATGGATAGGCTATGTAAATTATTATTCAATCGACATTTCTGACTGATGTCGCTTTCCAGCCTGAATAATTGACAACATTTTTCAGGTTCAAGGAGAAGGGATTGCGTGTTGCAAATCAGCTTTTCAACCTTACTGAAAAGCAAATAAATTGTTTTCCATTTTGCATGGTAGTGGAACTCACTTCATTTCCCAAAATACCTGTAGCAGTTTCCATTGCCATTCAAAGATGTCTCAAAATCCTTTGCAGTATTAGAATATTGTGGATGCGAGTTAGTAAGGTCTGGTTTATGAATTGTTGAAATGGCACGGCCCATGGATTGCTGTTAAGGAGAGAGAGAGAGAGAGAGAGAGAGAGAGAGAGAGAGAGAGAGAGAGAGAGAGAGAGAGAGAGAACACTTGTAAAAGGGGCATTCATACTTAAACCTTCTGCTTAGGATAATGGTCCTTTTGAGTGCCATAATGTTGGCAGTCCAGCTGCTACATAGTTGCACACACTTACTGCATCTTTTGCTGATTTTCTTCATTCTCTCTGCTTATTCTACCAATAAACACTTGTTTCCCCACCTCTTATCGCTACACAGTTGCAGTTAGCCAGGTAATATTCTCATCTCCCCTGCCTGCACCATTAGACCGCTTCTCTCTGACATGCCAATTTCCTGGTGGTATAGTGTTAGCAGATGCAAAAATAAAAAATTACGTCTTTCTATAGCAAAGATCACAAATAGGGTACGATGGCCAGTAACTGGCCAGTTTGGTGTGTGTGTGTGTGTGTGTGTGTGTGTGTGTGTGTGTGTGTGTGTGTAGGCCATTTAACTTCATTATTATTAGTTGCCTGTAAACCGCTTTGCGAACTTGTGTTGAAAAGTGGTATAAAAATACTATTGATTGATTGATTGATTGATTGATTGATTGATGTATACTTACCTCCTCAATGTCATGTGGCCCATTATTGCATCATTGCTGTGCAAACCAGCATAATTTGCCGTTTAATTTCTTGACTGCAACCACCGATTGACCAGTGATCCTAAAAAGGTGAATTCATCCACACATCCAGCCTCCTCTCCAGCAGTTACTATTTTGATGTTTCCAACCTTTGTCGTAAGCTGGGTCTCTTTAATATTCAAAAAGTGGCCAAACTTCTTGCTTTCTTCTTTAAGTTTCATAATTAGGAACTTTCTGATAAGAGGGTTGTATCATCCACATATCGAAGGGTATTGATGTTTTTCTGCCACTTTTAACCCAAAATTTGATTCTTTTTTAGATAAGAAAGACCAAGGGCACAATACAATCCTAACCTGGAGATAGGCCGGCACAGTTAAGCCATCAAAGTTTGGTGGGCACGAGGGCCACCATAAAGTATGTTTGGACCACTCTCCGAGTCAGGATGGCGCATATCTGTGTGCCGGCCTCTATGACTCCGAGAGTAGTCCAAACATACTTTACGGTGGCCCTTCTGCTGGTCCGGTCCAAATGTGCTTTACTGTGGCCCTTGTGCTGGCCAAACCTTGCTGGCCTAACTGTGCCGGCATAACTCCAGGTTAGGAATGCACTCCAAATTGCATATACTTTTTTTTTTACCATATATAATTACATATCCTCAATATAATTGCATATATATGGCGTCCAGATATTGTCTTTCTTTAGTCAGAGCCAGAACAGACTCTGATTACACCTGGGGTGTGGCTGTGATGAACGATGTCACCACGCGCATGCCCTCCACGCAGCCACGCCGTGCCCCCTGCTTGCGGAATCACACCATTTTGGAGTGTAACGGAGGGACGGGGGGGTGGGAGGGCCCAGCTTTCTTCCACAGTGCACCCAGCTCCCTCACCAGCGCCCATGGCAGCTGCTACACCACGCCCTATGGGCGCAATGCCTCTGTCTTTAGTGGCTTAATGAAACAAAGTTAACAAATACCACCTCTGGCTCAGTGCTGAAAAGGAAAATTAGTCCAAGACTCCTTGCTAAACAGGATAGGATCTAATCTGCCTGTGTGCCCTTTTGGCAGTAAAACTGCATCTAAAGTAAATTTTCCTCAGCCAAGAAGCATCCGGGCGACAGTTTCGAACATCAGAAAATTTGCATTGCTGAAGCCTCTCTCTGATTCTACCTCTGCAAATGCCAATGCCATGGGTGGCATGTCTGGGAACACGTTTAAAATGACACTTAACTGCGAGGCTGGTCGGCCAGCGCCATATCCAGCGCCATATCCAGCTGCTTTGGGAGGCTGGGGCCTCCCCTATGGACTCCTCGGATCTGCGCCTGCTAAACAGGATTGGGGCGTGTGGCCTCAGGATGAGGCCTTGGATTCGGCCTTATGGCCCCCGTCCCCAAGCTAGCACACCTGCTGGTCCGCCCACTGCCCGCCCACCGCATGCCCAGAAACGGCCTCCACCCACCCACTGCCTCCCTCTGTCCTGGCTCGTCTCGCCTCTGTGCTGGTTGCGAGCACTGCTCGGGCTGCCTGCAGCACCGGTCTTAGAGTGAGAGCTCCAGCGCAGGGGTGCCGCTCGGTGCCCCCGCGTCAGCGCTCTGCATGTAGCATCGATGCTACAGGGCACCTAGGATGGCGCCCTGCTTGTTATGAGCTAGAGGAAGAACCAGTGCTCGCAACCAGCAGCCCATCTCCCATGCGGGAAGCAGCATGATTTCATTCCTCAGTCAATGGGACACTTATTACTCTGATCAGGTTTTCTTCCCTGAACAGAGGCAGCATTGGATGCATCTTGGTGTTTATCTGGTCTACACATCCAGTATAATAACGTGAGAGTAGGCATAATGTTGTGAGGAGTCGTTTTGTGATGCTGCTCAATGTCCCTGGTAGAGTTTGCTCACTCCGTTGCCTATACATCAACATTCTGCTCTACGTGTACAGTAGACCAGGCCATTGCTGGGTGCCAGAAAGGATTTTGCTTTTCTGCACAACTGTTTCCTTTTGCGATACAAAGAGGGAAATGTGATATCATTGCTGGAATCATTATTTAGGTATGATTGCGAAATGTTGGCATTCACTTTCCTAACAACCCTGAGTGGTGGTTTGCCATTATTCCCATTTTAGAGAGAATGAACTGAGAGATGTTGGTTTTGTCAATGTCATGGCCATCCCTCGCCAAAGTGTTTTGTCAGCGTTTTGAAGTTTACCATTTTTATGTCCTCTTGGTGTATCAACTGGACCAGTGGTTCCCAAATTGTTGGCTTGCAACACCAGTGGGTCGCAAGCCAATTTCAAGTGGGTCGCAAAGCACCTAGAGCAGCCACATTGAAAATATGGAAAGATGGGATGCTGGAAAGGGGAGGGCTGTGTCGTTGTTTTGCTTGTGTCAAGATTGTAAATAGGCTTTTTTTTTCTTACTGATTCACTTTGTTATTGGAAAATGGCTAAGAAATAACCCAACTTATTGCTGCATTCTCAGGAAAGCAGCAGGTTCTGGCGTCACAATGACGGCACTTCCAGCCATGACAGCACTTCCTGTGGGTCCCGGACAGATTGTCATTCTAAAAAGTAGGTCCTGGTGCTAAAAGATTTGAGAAGCAGTGGTCTAGATCAAGTGTAATATTTGATTCTAATATCTGATATGTTATTAATTTGAAAACTGCATATAACTTTTTCTTTAATAGGGAGACATTCTGGAAGCTTGCTCCATCTGTTGTGCATTTTTTCAATAATACTAAAAACAGAATTGAAACAGTTTCAGCCAACAGAATATCAGTGTCACTGGTACAAGTTTTGCAGGTGCATGAATACAGAGCAGCCGATTTTTGTTTTTATAATGATTGTCTTTTTGTTATTTTTCCATTTTAATGATAAGGAAAATGCCCTAAGCCTAAGCAGCAAGAACATTCAATAACAAGATTAAATTTCACCTAATTGTTAACATTATTACTCTAATCAGATATTACATTAATTTTCATTTTAAATTTTCATTAAATTTAACTTCCAAATTTTAACTACCATTAACTACCAATTTTAATTTTTATCGTACTTTCTTGAGTGGCCTCAATGAAATTGTATTTAGAGGTGTTTCTTTTCCTTTCAAATCTAGTGGATTTCTTTCAAATCTGTTTTTCTTAAAGCAACTGATCTGAATGCTACTTTCTTCTTTTTGTTCATGAGAGCTGGTGCATTATATGGCTTTCTGTGAGCTAAGTGGGGAGAAACAAGTGGCCCAATGCTATCCGGGACTTACTTCAGTGTATATTGCAATTTGCTGCTATAAATCCAGTAATGATGTCATAAAAGGCACAACACTGTTTGGTGCTCCAGAGCCACCAGAACAGCAGCCAGAAGCTCCAATACCCATCAATAGCTCACCAAGCTTCACTGGAGCAGGTAATTTGGTAGAGGGGCAGGCCATGGGCAGATTTGGGGAAAGGCTGGGGCAGTTCAGGAGAGGGGCATTTTGGGGGTGGATCACAGCAGTATGCATTAGATCCTATCCCCCTTTCCTAGCCTAGACCCGCCCCCTAACTTGCTTCACTTTATGCCAGCAAAAGAACTAGAGACACCCATTATCAGCTAAATGGCCTATGGAGAAATAAGTGCAGGTCGTGCCTCAGTATCCACTGATTCAGTATCCACTGATTTGACTCACCATTGATACCAGGGTTCACCTTTAAATGCCTTGTAACATGGAAAATAAAAGGCCAAAATCCCATTCTTCCTTCATTCTATTACATTGCATTATTCACTCCATCTAATGCAGTGGTCAGGGAACAGGGGTAAATTACCCCAAATGGGGTAAAAATGAAATTCCTGGGGGTAATGGACAGATAGGAGTATGCCCCACCCCCCTTTCCCTCATCCTTCCTTCATGACCAACGTTCTCTCTTCTGACCAATGGGAAGTTCCTCTCACGCTTGATGGATTTCCCTTGCTTCCAATAGGAGATTAGAAGTGGCAAGGTACTTGGCCCCAATAGGCAGTGTTCCCCTCCCTTCCCAGGCAGCAAAGAAGGCCATGGTTATCGATCCTGCTGCTGGTAGAGGGAGAAGGAAGCAACGGCAGAGAAAATGGCGGCCGTGGCTGCAACTGCGGCGGTGCCGGGTGATGGGGGAGCCGGCGAGGCCAAGCCTATTCCGGGCAGTGAGGCCGGTACAGACCCCCTCCCGGCTGGCACTCAGGCAGCCATGGAGTCAGCAGTGCTCAACACCAGGGAAGAGCCCAAACCAGCTCCGGGTGGGGAGGCCGAGGAGCTGCCACTGTCGCTGCCACACAGGAGCCCAGCAGGGACGCGAGATGTGCAGGTGTGGGGGAGGCTCTGGTGAGCGGCTGAGGGGTGTGTGTGTGTGTTGAGAGGACTTCTGTGGACGTGCCTCTTTGCTTGTGAGCAGCTAGGGCTCTCCCTGGGTTTGCCTTGTCTTGCTGACCCAAGGAGTGGGGCAGGTGGGCGAGCGAGCAGGGGGAGGGCTGGGGTGCCTGCGCCTGTGCAAGGAGTCAGGGACACAAAGAGAGGCAGGAGGCAACGAGGCAAGGCGAACAGTGTGTGTGTGTGTGTGTGTGTGTGTGTGAGAGAGAGAGAGAGAGAGAGAGAGAGAGAGCACCAGCCAGCCCCAATCTGAATTCATTATAGAGAGAAATCTTAAGTCCAAGCACCTAAACCTGTTGTCAAAAAGATAAGCTAGTAGTAACCCAGAAGGGTTGAATTCTATTCTCTCAAGGTCTGCAGGTGTACTCAAACTCTTTACAACTTCATATTTAGATAGCATTAATTAAGCTCATTAATTAATCAAATAAAAAGCATTAATTAATCAAATAATCCAATATGTAATTTTTTTTCTTTTGTTCTGTGGGGGGGGGAACGTCAAGGGGGTAACAGTGGCGTATCTAAATATATTTTGGGGTAAAAGGTAAAAAAGTTCCCTGACCTCTGATCTAATGGCTGGATACTGTATAACATCTATACCAATGCATTCTAGGGTAAACAATGGAAGAGCACGAAACCTGGAAGTGGGTCTTGGAAGCTGTTTTTTTCTTATTGATTTCAGTATCCACTGATTTTGGTATCCACTGTGCATTCTGGAAGGAAACCCCAGTGGATAACAAGGCATGACTATATACTTTCATTTACCTCTTCCAGACCATCTGGTCACCACCATAGCATGCAATGTGCACTGGTTCGGCTATGAGTGGCAGAGCATCACTTTGCATGCAAAAGGACCCAGGTTCAATCTCTGGCATCTCCTGGTAGAGCAGGAAAAAATTCTTGTTTGAAACACTGGAGTGCCTCTGGCAGTCAGTGCAGACAATACTGAACTAAACAGACTCAATATAAAGCATCATAGGTACGTTTATAGGATTCAGGATTCAACTCTGCCTCCAGTTTTTTTGCCCCGACTGGTCTGGGTCTAGTATCACAATACCCCCAAAACAAATGTGATAAAGGATGTTTAATCTTTGGCTGTAGTGCAGCCACACCTGAACCTGGTACTAGGGAAAATAGTGTGTCAGAGCTTAGAGGTACCTTAAACAAGTACACTGTTGATTAATTACAACTGGAGGGTGTGGCACATGGAGGAGCACAGAAAGCAACACAATCATAATAACTGTAATTGATGGGCAGCCCAACCCTATGGGCAGCGATGGGATCTGGGAATAAGGAAGCAGAACGCTGGGCGGGACTTACGTGTGATTGGCAGCCCATCCGTTCCATTCCGTGGCTGCCCTAGCCTTGGGGGGGCTGCCCCCGGTTGGCGCACCCCACCGCTGCTCGCCCAGGCACCCAGCGCGCCCCCACCCGTCCCCCCTGCCTATGGGGCCTTGGCGGCCAAAGGAACAGTGGCACTGAAATGGCTGTTGCTTTATCCTATGGGCCCTAAGGCAGCTGTTGGAGTGTCCACAGGGTAGGGGAGCATCTGCTCTCATATCCTAGGTAGAAGGCATTCAGCAGCAATGGGCCTCCTCAAGTCTATGTCACCTATTGAGCCGGGACAGAGTTGAGGAGGCCAGGCCCATCTAGTCCAGCTTCCTGTATCTCAATGTGGCCCACCAGATGCCTCAGGGAGCACGCAAGACAACCAGACCCTTGTATCTCACTGCCACTCCACTGCATCCGGCATTCTAAGGTGGCCTATTACCCTTGCACCAAGCCCAAGGAAGACACCAGACTGAGGATGGTGTTTAACTTTATTAAACACAAGTGTAAATCATGAAACCTACTGAACACCCAGCCTTCCCTCCCCAGTCTGGGATAGGCAAAAAATCTGCCATCCATGGCCAATCCATTTCCATCCAGCTCAAAGTAACTTTCTTCCTTAATAAGCTGCACCTGGGACTGGACTTCTTGGCCAGTAATATCTCCTCTTCTCCCTCCTCCCCATCTCTCTACACTTTGCTCTTCCACTGCCATACACATCCCAAACATCAAAGCTTCACATCAGAATAAACCTGTCTTAAAGAGGTACAGGCAGGAATGTAACAAGGATGTAACACCAGGATTGTCAGAATCTTGTCACACTCCAGTTCCAGATCAAAGTACTTTTATTACTATTTCCCTTCTTCTCAGTCATCTTCTTCTGTATTCCTCTAAAATCATACCAAATTCCTAATTAATACCCAACACAGGTCAATTGGGGCTCAGTTCCCCCAGTTTGCGAAAATGGTGGGGGAGGGGCAATTAAGATCAAAACCATGTCTAGGACAACAAGCTAAAGCTTCTACCCCTGACTATGGCTTTGCTCCATATGGGGTACCTCTCTGCACAATTTTTGAAAAAAAAAGGAGAGAGAAAAAACACTGGACCATAATACACATTTCTCAAATATATAGTTTGCCCTAACATTTCTTTATCTCAGCTCCATCTAATGAACAGCATGGGACAGAAGTTGTGTCATCTTCCCCATCTAAGCCAGGTTCAACATTCAACATCTTCCCCAGCTAAGCCAGGTTCACCTGTTGTTCGCTGAGTAGTATATGGCTGAGAGCGCACATTGACACACAGGGGGCGCTGTTTTCCCCCTTCTTTATCAAGTCTCCGAGTCATCCTACCCATGGTGTAGTTCTCCAGGTGGAATTTGCCTTTAAAAAAAAAAAAAAATGAATGCGGGTCCAATTACTCCTAAAACACAAAAGAGAAAACAGTCCACGTGTGCCTGTACAAAACGCAGCCTTGAGAAATGCATTCAGACTAATTTTAGGCAATTCATGTTTGCTCCTCTGATGATGAAAGCTTTTCAATTTCTTGATGGGATAGATGATTTGGAAGCGCACCTATCGAGAAGAGGCCTGCCTGCTAACCCAGCATAGCTGTCTGTTGGAGAAGCCTCCTCGGGGAGCACAGAATACCTGAAGGAATGGTAATGAGAAAGTGAGGAGCCCATCCAAAGAATGGATCATCACTGCTGTGAATGCTGCCAAATTGCAGGCTTTCTCCTGTCATTCCGAGCTTTGAAGGGTTTTCTCTTGAAGAAGGAGAGGGCAGCACTGAGGGGAACATGAGACACAAACTATCCCAAAATACAGAACTAGGAGATTGTCAGTGAGTGATGACAGAGGACGCAGTGATTAAGAGATCCATTTCTGTGTAGCATCAAGACCAACCGCCTGAAATTTCCCATCACCGCACCTCACAAGTTTTTTACCACAATCACGCAGCGCTCTGATGCTACAATTCCTTTTCAAGAAAGTTGCCTGAGACCGGGGAAGGTTCCCCACTCCTGGAAGCCGGTCTCTCTTCCCCTGCCATTCACTGGTGTTCTTTGTTGGCAAAGATCAGGCTGGAACTGCAGCTGCGGCTTCTATATTTCAGCCTGAGCTGCCAATCTGGAAGAGGAGGGAGTGTGCTGCAGGCGCCCAGTGGCCAGGTAGACCAGAAAACAGTGAGCCTGAACAGGTGTGGTAAAGTATAAATCGCTTGGAGGGAGGCAGCTGTGACAGTGGCCTTTCTCAGCAGATGGCTCCAGTGTTCCCTGTACCTGTTCTCCTTCAAAGCACACTGCTTGGTAGATTGAAAATTGCAGCAGGGCTCACCAATTAAGGACATTCACTCCCAGGACTCAAGCCTAGGAAAGAACGAATAATAGAAATTAGTGCTTCTGACCATGTGAAGAGAGCATTTCCTGCAGTACAAAAAACAACAACACATAGAGCGCAATCCTAACTTGGAGGTAAAGGTAAAGGTTTCCCCACGACCGAATGGTCTAATCATGACCAACTGTAGGGGGTGGTGCTCATCTCTGTTTCAAAGCCTGTAGAGCCAGTGTTTTGTCCGAGGACAAGCTTCCATGGTCATGTGGCCGGCATGATTCTACGCCATAGCGCATGGAATGCTGTTACCTTCCCACCAAAGTGGTCCCTATTTACCTACTTGCATTTAGGTGCTTTCGAACTGCTAGGTTGGCAGGAGCTCAGACAAGCAACAGGAGCTCACTCCATCGCACAGTCTTGAACTCCCAACCTTCCGGTCGGAAAGCCCAGCAGCAGCGGTTTAACCCACTGCACCACCACGTCCCTCTTGGGGACTTGGAGTTAGGCTGGCACAATTAGGCCAGCAAAGTTTGGCCAGCACAAGGGCCACCCTAAAGCACATTTGGACCACTCTCAGAGTCAGGGAAGATGGTGCATGTCTGTGTGCTGGCCTCTCTGACTCCAAGAGTGGTCCAAACATACTTTATGGTGTCCCTGGTGCCGGCCAAACCTTGCTGGCCTAACTGTGCCAGGCTAACTCCAGGTTAGGATTGCGCTCTGAGTTCCAACGTTTCTAGCTGTAGAAATTAACCATTTTCAGACATCCATGAGAAGCTGCTTTATGCTGTCAGGTTCACCTCTAGCTCATCATTCTCTCTGCCAGTGGTTCCCAAACTGTGGGACGGGACTCACCAGTGGGTTGCAAGCCAATTTCAGGTGGGTCGCAAAACACCTAAGGCAGCCATACTGAAAACATGGGAAGATTGGATCCTGGAAAGGGGAAGGGCTGTGTGGCTGTTTTACTTGTGTCAAGGTTGTAAATAGGCATTTTTCTTTCTGGTTCACTTTGCTATTGGAAAATGGCTGAGAAAAATAACCCAACATTGCTGTATTATTAGGAAAGCAGCAGGTCTGGCATCATAATGCCAGCACTTCTGGTCATTACACCACTTCTTGTGGGTCCCAGACAGATGGTCATTCTAAAATGTGGGTCCCATTCTAAAAGGTTTGAGAACAACTGCTGTATGCTGAATGGAAGCTGCTCTCCATGGTTTCAGAGAGGTTTATGGAGACTGGGGATTGAACCTGAGACTTTATGCATGCAAAGTGTGCATAAAATCACAGAACTGCAGCTATGCCTCCTGCATGCAAGGCACGTGCTCTACCACTGAGCTATGGCCCCATCCAGAACATCAATGTGCACCTATAAGAAGAAGCCTTATCTTTCAAGAAGTTTAGATCTTGGGCCTCCTAGTGTCTGAGAACAAGGCTAGAGTGCATAGGTCTGTATACTGTACTCCAGTGGTATTCAAACTTTTTAGACTGGGACCCACTTTTTAGAATGGCACTCGTGTCGGGACCCAACGGAAGTGATGTCATCAACGAGGAAGTGATGTTGTGGCAGGAAGTGACATCATCAAACAGGAAGTTGTGTCATTGTAACATAATAAAATGACATTCCTGAAATGCAAATTGGCATTCTTGGACTGCAGCAGTTGTACAACCATGAAACATCCCTGACAGAAAGCAAGTTTAGGACAAAGTATTATGTAAAAGCACTGGACTAAAAACAATTTAAAAAAAAACACCCTTACTTGAAAATTTAAACTGTTAACGTTCACAAAAGAAAAATAACAAGAGTAAGGTCTGCAGTTTCCAAGATGGCTGCTCTCAGCTTTTCGCAACCCACCTGACATCAGGTTGTGACCCACCAAGTGGGTCCTGACCACAGTTCGCATAACACTGCTGTTATGGACCAAGTATATACTGGACCAAGTATATACTGGACTGGTCTCTATACTGTACTGTATATACTGTGCCTATACTGTATATACTAGACCAAGAAATTCCAGCCATTTCACCTTTCATTTGTATTGCCCAAGCAAAAATCTAAATACTTGAATATAAAAGAGGGCAATCTAGTGAGAGGAGCATTGTGCCTTGGACAATGGTTTCCCAAGCAAATGTGTCCCAGTATTGGATATTTGCATCTCTATTTTTTGCATCCCAGCCATAAAGTGTTAATGGCCACATTGATTCTACAGGATAAATATTTGTTCAGATAGAAGCATTTCAGTTGCACACAGCTCTTCTTCAGGCTTTGAGAAGACTTCTGATTAACTCAGAAGCTTGCTTTTTTAAAAAAGACTACTCTGTCCAATAAAAGCCTTAAAATTTGGAATCAGAGTTTTTATTACATTTATTTTAAAATGAGGACATAAGACGAAGATAAATGGAAAACTTCCATTAAATGCTCAGTGCTAGTCTTACAGTGTAATTCCGGTGTGTGGCCACCATTGAAAAAAATGTGACCCCCCCCCAGTGAATACTGGTCCTTGCAATTGTGATACAATTGTTTCAAACCAAATGATGGGCTGTGGAATTGAAACACTCGGGGTGCAATGCTCACCTGGAGTTAGGCTGGCATAAGTCGCTTGTGCCAATCCAGGTGTGTTGCAAATGCACCATAAAGCGCATTTGCAACACTCTCCAAGTCAGGGAAGCTGGTGCATGTATGTCCTCAGTAGGCTTCACATCACCAATATATTGCAAGGCAGATTGCTCTCAGAGCACAGTCCTCACCTGGAGTTAGGCCAGCACTGTTAGGCTAGCAAAGTTTGGCCAGCAGAAGGTGTTGTGAATTTGGAGTGTTTATAGCAGAGTTGGGGGCTTGTGGACCCATTCAGCGCTTGCCTAGCGCGATCGGAGCGGAGGAAACGAAGCGATCGCTACATTTTAATAACAAAGTCTTTTATTGGTTACAGTAGCGATAGTTAAAAAGCGAGAAGTTCTATTTGCCGGTCAGCGAAAGCCGGCGAAGGCTTGCCGCGTACAAGCGGCTTTTCAACGCATGTTGTTACATTCTCAGTTACAGTTTCAGTCTCTTTGCGCACACATGGTACAGACAGAAGAACAAAGGGTGCAGTCAGACTATATCTGGTAGGTGGATACCTGAAGACCCTTGTGCCCCATGTTAACCAATGGGGTGCCCCTTTGAACATCATGATCTCATGAGAAAGTGGATGTTTGCTAGCCAGCGCTTCCCGTGAGAAACATTGCCTGCTTATGTTACACTATCTAAAGGGAGTTCAGCTACTGTGTAGCAGGTTGCACTAACAAGCTGGGAAGCTGACCACCTCAAGGATACGCAGGTGCTCTATCTGATCTGGAGACGAAGAGACGGAATGCCAGTTTCAACCAGTCCTGGAGTGTGTGGTGTGAAACTGCAACACTGTACACTGTAAAGTACATTTGGACCACTCTCAGAGTCAGAGAGGCCAGCATTCAGACATGCACCATCCTCCCTGACTCCGAGAGTGGTCCAAACGCTCTTTACAGTGGCCCTTGTGGCAGTCAAACTTTGCTGGCCTAACTCCACCAGCCTAACTCCAGATTAGGGTTGCACCCTGAGTGTGTATAGCCCCTTGTGCAGCAAACCGAGTCGCACATGACAACATTCTCTGTACTTATTTATATGACGAATTTATACTCCGCCTTTCCCATGCCAAAGCAAATGCCCAAAGCAGCTTACAAAGCAACACAATAAAAGTACAATGTAACTCTGCACTGACAGATGGAGCTCGGTTGCAACACTGACTCTTTGACAGGACGTTATGCAGATTGGCAGAATGTAGTCAAAAGTGGCACCTTCTCTTTGCCCTCCTCTTATTTGGGGGTTGGATGTAATAAAAACTATTCAAACTAAGAAGAAGTTTCACAGATCTAGACTTGTGCCCCTTGACTAATAACTACAATCAATGAATCTTTGATGAATATCATATAAACCAGTGATTGTGGATTATAACT
The DNA here is from genome assembly GCA_029204185.1 of Lerista edwardsae. NCBI lineage: Eukaryota > Metazoa > Chordata > Lepidosauria > Squamata > Scincidae > Lerista > Lerista edwardsae. Next base: position 7,808,130 of record JAJKFI010000004.1, read on the forward strand.
ATAATCTCTTTATTTGAAGAGAAATGGCAAGATTATGAAAGCCTTTAAAGCAATGTCATCTATATAAGGCTTAAACTCGCCCTGATTCAAAGGGTGCAATTTGGATAAAGGGAGCCAAATCCTACTGAAGTCCATGGGATTTATTCCAGCCTATTTCCACTAGTCTCCCTCTGTACTTACTGTACATAAGAAGTAACTTTATACATTGTTGTTTGCCAGTTATTTCTCCCTTTTATTTCTGTATGTGTACCCTAGTCCATCATGTATTTCCAGCAAAACTTTGGTTCCTTTGGAAGAACTGCAAAGACAGGATGTTGAGAGAGATTTCCTTTTCCATGAGAAGACAATAAAGCCTGATGAAGACTATTTGCATAATTGAGATAGAAAACCTGAAAGACTGGTTAGAAAACTCTCTGATTGTGTTTAGAAGTATCCTTGTCACTCTCATAAGTTTATCCTTTTGCTCAGATATTTTTGTCGTCATGGGCTGGAGGGGTGTGTGCGTGCGTGTGCGTGCGTGTGCCTATATATATATAAAGGTAGATTTTTTAAAAAAGAACTCTATACTATTATGCCTGGTAGTAGAGGTCTAGAGAAGACTCTTACAGCCCACTCCTATCTAAGATTGGGCTGGGGCACCTCCCTTACGAGGAAAGGTTACAGCATTTAGGACTCTTCAGTCTAGAAAGAAGGCGCCTGAGGGTGGGGACATGATTGAGGCATACAAAATTATGCAGGGGGTGGATAGAGTAGATAGAGGGAATCTCTTTTTCCTCAGGGGACATCCTCTAAAGCAGAGTGTTAGGAGAGTTTGAACAAATAAAAGAAAATATTTCTTTACCCAGCGTGTAATTAGAATGTGGAACTCCTTGCTGCGAGATGTGGTGATGGCATTGGTCCTGGATGCCTTTAAAAGGGGATTGGATAGATTTATGGAGGAAAACTCCATCACAGGTTACAAGCTATGATGGGTATGTCCAGTCTGAGATTAGCTGGTCACTCATTGTGAGGGCTGGTTTGAATTTTTTTTCCAAATTGGCCATGGATGGCAGTTTTTTTGCCTACCCCAGACTGACGAGGGAGGGATGGGTGTTCAGTAGTTCCATGATTTACATTTGTGCTTAATAAAGTTAAACCCCAACCTCAGTCTGGTGTCTTCCTTGGGGGTGGTGAAAAGGTAATAGTCTACTTTAGACTGCCAGATGCAGGGGAGTGGCAGCAGGGTACAAGTATCTGGTTGTCTTGTGTGCTCACTGGTAGGCCGCTGTGAGATACAGGAAGCTGGACTAGATGGGCCTTTGGCCTGATCCAGCAAGGCTTTTCTTATGTTCTTATGTACAGTATGGGAGGCTCCAGCCTCCCCTATGTGCTCCTTGGATCTGTACCTGCTAAAGAGCGAGCGCAGATCCGAGTAGACCCCGCGGCCCGAATTGGGGTCGCGCAGCCTCGCTGACCGGCTTAGAAAGTGGCCATACGGCCACCTCCCAAACCCGCACAGGTCCCACCCAAGTCCCGTCCCCGCCTCCCTCCTTCCCACCAATCCCCATCCCAATACGAGACAGAATCTCTTGCACTGACCGTCTTCGGTAGGCGCAAGGGAGGCTCTCCATCAGCACTCTGAAGCTGATGCTGTGAGTAGCATTGGCTTCAGAGATGGCGCACCAATGCGGGGGTGATGCTCGGTGCTCCCGTGTCAGCGCTCCGCCCCTTTCGTTGACGCTATGACATAGCGTCAACGCAAAGGGCACACTAGGATTGCGCTGTTACTTGTACTTACACTTATTCTGGGTGTACGTTCCATAAACATGGGACAAGTAAGGATTTACTTCCAAGTAAACATGCAGAGTATGTTTGGACCACTCTCAGAGTCAGAGAGGCCAGCACACAGACATGAGCCATCCTCCCTGACTCCGAGAGTGGTCCAAACACGCTTTATGGTGTCCCTTGTGCTGGCCAAACTTTGCTGGCTTAGTTTATGCCGGCCTAACTCCAGTTTAGGATTGCGCTCTCACTCTGGGTGTATGTCCCATGTTTACAAGAAGGGATTTACTTCCAAATAAACATGCAGAGAATTGCACCATATACCACATAAATTGATATGGATCAGATCAGAACCCTGTCGGGCAGCCATTTTCAAACACTGTGCCACAGCACATTGGTGTGCCATGAATGATCTCCAGGTATGCCACTGGAATTTGGGAGGTAATTTATTAGTAGTGCCACTGGAGGATATAAACCCTCCCTGGCAGCATGGAATGCCTTGTCAGTTGTTAATAAATTGATGGTGTGCCTTGGCCACATTAATGTCTTGCCAGTGTGCTGTGAGATGAAAACGGTTGAAAATCTGCAGTAGGGCAAATTACCGCATATACAAACTATCCAGACCAAGTGATGTCAGTTGTGAAAAAGAGTTCAAGCCAGATTGTTTGCAAGGAGATTGAGCCACTTGCACGTGACCGAACACTTTGTCCATACAACTCACTTTCCTCTCGTTCTGGATTTCAGGTTGTACCAGGTGAATTTTGATGTTCCTACCTGTGAAGGTAAACGACGAGAAAAACTCTCGCTAATAGGAGACTTCTCTTCTTCAGCAGAATTCTTTGTCACTATTGCTGTCTTTGCCTTCCTCTACTCCTTGGCAGCCACAGTGGTTTACATTTTCTTCCAGAACAAATACCGTGAAAACAACAGGGGCCCTTTGATCGTAAGTGCGCCATACACTGATGTCGCCAGCTTTGTCCTTCTGCGTGATTGATTTGTTTAGCCTCTCTTTGAATATTCTCTGCGGGGTTCATTTAATATATGATCATACTGTGATACTGTACTGTGTCTTCCTTCCTTCCTATAAAGATTTATTGAAACATACCATCTTAAAATATCAATGTTGACTAGTGCAATGAGGGTCGTAGGGGATGTCGAGCAAAGCAGCTTTGTTTGTAGATTCTACAATTTCCCCTTCAGCAAGTAATGATTGTATGTCAATTGCTACACCAGAGAACTGATGTAGCATAGTGCTGGGCTGTGAAGCAAGACGTCCCCAGTTCACCTTTCACCTATGCCAAGAATTTTTCCTATTTGGCCTTAGGCAAGCCACTCAGCTTCAGCTCTCCAGGAGACAATACAGGGACCATCATACTTACTCACCTTACAGGGTTGTTGTTAGGACAATGTATATAGGCAAAACACGTGAAGTGCTTTGCATAGTCAAAGATCACTACATGAATATGCAGCACAATTGTTGTATATATACTGTGTACCAAGAGGATAATTTGTGTACCAAGGGACGTGGTGGCGCAGCGAGTTAATCCGCTGTCGCTGGGCTTTCAACCGCAAGGTTGGGAGTTCGAGACTGCGTGACGGAGTGAGCTCCCGTTGCTTGTCCCAGCTCCTGCCAACCTAGCAGTTCGAAAGCACCTAAAATGCAAGTAGATAAATAGGGACCACTTTGGTGGGAAGGTAACGGCGTTCCGTGCGCTACGGCGTAGAGTCATGCTGGCCACCATGATCGGACAAAAACGCCGGCTCACAGGCTTTGAAACGGAGATGAGCACCGCCCCCTACAGTCGGTCACGACTAGACCATTCGGTCGTGGGGAAACCTTTACCTTTACCTTAAGAGGATAATAGGCACAACAATGAACACATAAATATTGCAGTGTACTTGGTCAATTGGGTGGACAAGATAGGAAGTGAGATAAGAACATGGAAAGGCCATGAAATGAAGATATTACAAAGAAACTGCAGAAAAGACTTTGTCAAAACAAAAAATAGGATTAAGGAGCAAAGAGAGAAACAATTTCCAAGCATACGTAGCAGGCATAGTAAGGGGCATAGGCTGAAAGTGTAGCCCAGTGCAGAGGGCAAAATGAAGCCCCGGAAGTGATGTCACAATAGGAAGTGACATCACAGTTGTATTTTCATTTTCCTGTTTTTTGGGGCTATACCTTTTGACAGCATGAAACATTCTGCATGAAATTCTGCATTGAATGACCTATAACATAACATTGTAGTATTATATTCCTACTATTATTAGCATGGTTACTTTAACAAATCACAATTTTTATATGACAGTTATATTTTAATTTTCTGGCTTTAGGGTCATAGCTTTTGATAAAGGTATTAGACTCTGGTTTGTTTCATTGCATTCGGCATTAAATTACCTTTCCATTGATATAACATGACAGTATTATTCGTAATTACCAAGGTTTTCGTGATTTTGGCCACTAGTGTCAAGTTCAGCTTTTTGCCCGGAGCAATTGCACCCCCTGCATCACTATAGCTACAACTCTGGGCATAGTAAAGAGTGTGGGGACCAGAAGGAGTTAAGGCAGCCAAAGGAAGTGATTGCCTTGAGCAGGGGGAAGCAGCATGGATTGTTAAGAGTTGGTGAGGAAGATGATATTATCAGTACAGGGACAAGAAATTGACACTATCTGTGTAAGCAAGTTCAAGGACTGAAGAAGGGCAAATAACTACACTGTGTAATCACTTGCACAAATATCAGGTAGAGATAAAGATGAAAAAGGCAACATGTGCACAGCAACAAGAGAAGGGGAGTGATTTCAGCTGAAGCATCTTGAATCAACTGGAGAGGAGAGTTTTAGCCTGCGGGAAGGCCAGCAAAAAGTTCAAGCTAGAGATCAAGCTCGTAAGCAAGAATTTTAATAGGTGATGGATACAGAGGGGAAGGGGCAGATCTCAGAGACAATAACAGGAAGGAGAGACAGGACAACCTTACTGTGGAAAGAGAAGTTTGCTGGACTCTCCCAGGGAAGAGGATGCTACCACAAGAATGAAATGTAGACCATCAGAGGCCCTGGCTTCATGAGATGAAATGTAGATGGGCAACTAAGGGGAAAATTAACTAATGATGCAAAATTGGACAGAAGGTAAGAAATCTGAGAGTGTTCACTGCTAGCAGCTGTTATACAAAGAGTTGACTTGAAAACATTCAAAGGTTTTGGTTGTAATCTGCATGCTGCCTTTTGCTTCCAGCACTTAAGAACAACCCTCATGTGAAATAAAATGTAAGAAGCAGGATGGGAGAGAGAGCGATCTTGTTTTAAATGATCACATTTCAAAGCCAATGCTAGCCCTACAGATCAATCAATCAATCACTAGTATTTATATACCGCTTTTCAATACAAAGTTCACAAAGCAGTTTACAGGCAAATAATAACATTAAAGTTAAATGGCTCCCTGTCCCAAAAGGGCTCACAATCTAAAAGAATGGAGAACACCACCAGCAACAACCACAAGAAAGACACTGTGCTGTGGTGAAGAGGGACAATTGCTCTCCCCCTGCTAAATATAAGAGGACACCACTTGAAAAAGTGCCTCTTGCCCAGTTAGCAGGGGTTTAAAAGAGTGTTGCCATAAAGGTACAGAAGGAAGGAATGCAGGTTGTATGTACTCAGCCTGCTTCCAGCCATAGAGCTGATATCCATTAAGCCCTTTCTGCATGATTAACATTAACATCACTTCCGATGGGTCCTAACACGATTGCCATTCTAAAAGGTGAGCCCCGGCCTAAAATGTTGGCGAAACACTGTATTAGGGGATCATTCCCTAAAGCCAGTGGTTTCCAAACTGTGAGCTGTAGCTTCCCAGAGTGCAGTGGAAACCACCCAGGGGGAGTCATAGAATCCTCGTAAAATAAAACCCTATACAATGTATAGGATTGTAGCCCTAATGGGGAGCCGCGGCCAGTGGCTCAGTAGCTCAAGGTAGCTGCCTGTCAAAAAAAAAAATGGGATCTACTCCCTACAATTACTGTTTTCCCAATGGAGCATTTTTGCTACCTCCTCACTCCTGCCCTAGGAAGCACGTCTGCAGGTAACAGTATGACAGGTAAGAGGAGGCTACTCTTTTAAAAAGAAACTGAACAAGCCGAGCTGTCAGATGCAGATGTGTACAGTATATGCACACTTCAAGGTGCTTTGAACACTTCTAAAAAGCAGAATACGAGATGGGAAGGAGACACGGTTAATTCTAGTGTGGAAAAAATGTGCCAAACTACTGGCAGCCGGGCAGGCCTCCCTCAGTGTAAAATGTGTTTTGAGAGTGATTTAATATTGTATTAACAGAGGGATCAAAACACTTAAATTGCCCCAAAGTAAAAAAAAAAATCATGCCTTGCAACAGTTCAGTAATTAAAACAATACTAATGATTACATTTTTGCAGAGTAATTAAGGCTGCAGTCCTATACACACTTTTCTGGGAGTAAACCCCATTGAACATAACGGGACATACTTCTGAGTAGACATGCACAGACATGCTGCGTAGACATGCCGTTAGGGTGCAATCCTAACCTAGAGTTAGGCCGGCACAGTTAGGCCAGCAAAGCGTGGCCGGCACAAGGGACACCGTAATGTACTGTATGTTTGGACCATGTTTGAAATCAGAGGCCTGCACAAAGACGTGACTCCAAGAGTAGTCCAAACATGCTTTACGGTGGCCCTGGTGCCAGTCAAACTTTGCTGTCTTAATTGTGCCGGCCTAAATCCAGATTACAATTGTGCCCTAAAATACATTTTATTTCACTTGCAGATTGATTTTTTTCATGCAAGTTGCAATCTAAAAAAAGTGGGGTGAACAGGAGTCAATATTTCTTGACTAAAAATGATCTGTCTCCCTTAAAATATTCCAGAATGAATGTATAGCAACTAGCATGCTGTAAGCACTCAAATATTTGATGATAGAGTTGTGTGCCTCCTTTGATTCTGCAGATGCCTCAATTTTCCTGCAAATCAACAGCGCAGTTCTGACACTGAATTGATCACTGGGGCATTTGAAGGGGAAGGACTGGCATACGTTTAGCATAGACGATTAAGGGCTGGCAGAGCAAGTTGACAGTGCTTGAATATTTAATAGGAACGTGGAAAGGAAAAGGACAGTTGGTCATCACGATCCCTGGGCACAAGGACAAGAAGCATTAAGCTCCAATGACAGTAAGCTAAAAACAAATGGGAGGACTTTACCTTCATCAGAAGTGTAGAAGCAGAGCCCCCTGAAGTCACAGAACCATCTCCTGCCGGTCTTTAAAATACAAATGTGCATTATCAAGCATCCTTCACAGGGTGTGTTGCTGGGTGGGTTAGAAGATGACTTCTGACGTTAAGACAAGTAAAGTGCAGCTTCAATCCCTTGATCCCTCGTGAAGTTCACTAGACAGCCTTGTATGGTGGTCATGAGACGTTCCTACATTAAGGGCCCAATCCTACCCTATGCCAGCCCATCGCATGCAATGACAGTAGGGGAGTGTTGCCTGCATGCCCAGGAGAGGTAAGTAAAAATATTTGATACTTAGCTCCCCAGAGGCTGCTTGGCCTCCAATGGGTCTCCTCAGACCTACACCAGCTATTTAGTTGGTATAATAATTTCAAGGAGACTCGGGGTGGGAAAGGGAGATAGGCCCTCAATGTGTGTGGCTGCCATCAGCATCCTCCCCCTCCCACCCATCCTCCCCCTCCCACCCTAGCCAACGTGTCAGTGGTCAGTGGAGGGGCGGGGAGCTGGCCAGGGAGCACCCAGCGTTGACCCGGCCCCACGGCAGAGCATGGGCTGGGCATTAGACCACTGCATTAGAACAAGCCGATCAGTTTCCCTTCCCACAATGGATTTAATAAGCCTGTGTTAGTAGTTAGCATTCCACAGGCAGTATTCATTACATAGGCACATCAGTGAGCGTAATCTCCCACTTTGCTGTGTAAAAGACATTTCCAAGTCATGGCTTGTACCTAACCTGAGCAATCTAACACTATTGTGACTGCGTTATTTTCAGTGAAGCTCGTCTTGATCGGCAGACCTTGTGGCAGAATCCTAATGCCACCGCGTACTCATCTCTTTTCAGTAATGTATTTCTAGTCTGCAAAGCCTCAGCCAGCAGCCAGCAGCAGAAAACAAACAATAGCATTAAACAGCACAAAAGTTAAAAGTAGTGACATTTTCCTTGTCTTCAATCTGTGAAAATAATTAATGGAGCTGTCACCTTCTGTAGAAATCCAGTCCAATGTTTTCATACCGTCTCGGGGAGTGGGGGAGGGAGCCAAAACAGATAATCAGAAGTTTGTAAAAATGGAAGCTTATTTTATTCCATTAGAATAGTGTTTCTTCAACCTGCGGGTTGCGACCCCAGTGGGGTCACGAAGACTGCAGCAATCTTTCACAGCCTGTGCCAGGGAGAGCTTGGCTCCAGTCCAGCAATGGTCCTACCTTATCAAACCTGAGTTCTTGATATTATCTGATTCCTGCCCAGCCTCTTCTCGGTATCTTGCCCTGCCCCAAATCCTAAGGCTGACCCTGCTCAGGCTGCTACGACACAGGGTTGTTGTAAAGACACAAGAGCTACAGGAAAATGGGGCGGGCAGATCAGGTTTTGGGAGGGGGTGGGAGCAGTGGTATGTTACCAGTATAATAGATACTGAAGAAGATTTAGTATCTTCTTGGGCAGAAGATTTAGCAGAGAGGGTTAATGCCTCCGTTTGCCCGAAGATAACACCTGAAGATCTCAAGGTCGTGAGCTCGGGACTGCCGGAAGTCTCTGCGAGCAGCAGACCTTGGAAACTGCCTCGTGGGAGGAGGAGTGTGCTGAAATCAGCTGCATCTCTGGTGGCAGCAGGGAAGCCTCATCAGCCAGCAGACGACAGACGGGTGGCTAAAGAAAGAAGGCTAAATCCAGAAAGAAAGATGTGTATGAGTGTTGTTCTTGGAAGACAGAACATTCTGTAAATTGTAAAAACCTTCGGGTTTGTGAGAAAGTCTGCCTATGTAAACCGCCTTGAGTTCAATCATTAGAGAAATCTAGTGATCTTAAGAAAGGCGGTATATAAATAAATGTATTATTATTATTATTATTATTATTATTATTATTATTATTATTATTATTATTATTACTTATTTTTGTGACAGCGCAATCCTAACCTGGAGTTAGGCCGCCCCGGTTAGGCCAGCAAAGTTTGGCCAGCGCAAGGGCCACCATAAAGCCCGTTTGGACCACTCTTGGAGTCAGGGAGGATGGCGCACGTCTGAGAGTGTTCCAAACGTACTTTGCGGTGCCCCTTGTGCTGGCCAAACACTGCTGGCCTAACTGTGTCGACCTAACTTCAGCCTAGGATTGCACTTTCAATTAATTAATTTTATGAGGGTTGTGGAACCACTGCTTTAGAGGTTTGATCCCACTGCTTGCTAGAAGGAGACCCTGAAGGGTATCCCTATTCCCTTTCTCACAGACTTCTGGATGAGACATAACTTGTAGATGGGGGAGAAGCAACCTTAATATCCATCTCTATAAAACCTCTGGATTTGGACCGTTTGTTTGTGCCTGCAGCCAGTGGCAATGAGTCTCCTCAGCTCCACACCCCCTCTTGAGCAGGCGCAAGATCAGGTACACCTGTGTCGGGCTGCCCAGCCAGGGAGGGAGTTCAGGATACAGCCACAGAGGCTCCCAGAGGGGAGAGTCCCCTTCTTCCCCAAAGGCCTTGCCGCCAAATGGCAACAAAATGTGCTTCTGGTCACTCCTTAGCTACGTCTTCTTGGCACTGAGGCCCAGCAGCAGTGCTCCCTCCTCCCCAGGTGCTTTATGGCATGCAGTTGTGCTTTACGGCACATTTGCGACACCAAGAGCCAGCAGTATATGCATACCATCAGCACTATAGGCCACAGAATCAGGCCCTGAGCCAGGAAATACAAATATGAAAGCTCTGCTGATCTGCACGTAATGACCTGGGCATGGCTTTGGGCAGCTGGGCTTGTTGGTTCCAGCATTATTATACACCCTGACTGATACAACATGGGGGCAGTTTGTCAGCAAAATACATTTGTAGTCCGCAGATCACGGCAGAGGAAACTATGCCTGCCCGCAAGAATACAAAGACTGACCATCGCTGGGCAAATGGATCTCTGCTTGATTGCTCTGCGCTCCAGCTGGTATTTGTATCTCGACAAGTCTGCATTTCAGCCACACATCTCAGACCTACTCTTTTTTCCCTAATTCTGTTACTGATAGAATTTGATGTATGCAATAATTTCCTTTGATGGGAGGTCTCTGTGAGACTCTTCTTAGCTAGCATTTACACCCTGCCATGAAGTACTTTCATGTTTAGAGGCTTGTGATTAGTTCCTTGGGAACTGAAGCGAGGTCAACATTCCTCAAAGCACTGTTAGCCACAGCTATGTACTTTGGCAAAGCTCGCCTGTCGTTTTCATGCCTGTCAATGGTTTTAATGTTTGCCTTTCTTCTGAATTCATCCCTGTCCATGGAGATTTCATGTTTTTCTTTCCACCACACCCGGGAGAACTTTTGTTTTCTCTTTCTCTAAGACATGGTAAACAAACACCAGACTTCACAACAAGTCATGTTAAGAAGAAACACAACGTTACCTTGGAGAAAAAGGCCAGAGGGTGGCTTTAGCTGAACAAAAAACGAACCTGAGCACAATCCTAACCTGGAGAAAGGCCAGTTAGGGCCAGCAAAGTTTGGCCAGCACCAGGGCCACTATAAAGGACATTTGGACCACTCTTGGAATCAGGGAGGATGGTGCACATCTGTGTGTTGGCCTCTCTAACTCCAAGAGTGGTCCAAACATACTTTACAGTGTCCCTTGTGCCGGCCAAACTTTGCTGGCCAAACTGTGCCAGCCTAACTCCAGGTTAGGATTGCACCCTCAGACTTGAATGTGGTGCAATCCAGAGTCTTCCTCAGCCATTCGTGAACCAGTAGCATCCCTGGGGGGTGGGGCAGGCTATGTTTTGCAAGGTGCCTTTTCTTGCCATGTAAGTGGCTGCTTTCCCGCACCATCGTAGCCAGTCCTCACAGCAAAAGCGACACCTCTGCTTTGTTTACTGGCTATGACAGAGAGGGAGAGGAGTGGTTTACATGGCAAATAAGGCATGTAACATGGCAAAGTATGGCGCCTTGCAAGACATAATGCCCCACTAATGGAGACGCTACTGTCCTGAACAGAGCACTGGAGCACCTGGAGCAGAGCAGGGGCAGTTTTTTTCAAGGATGGGACAGTCAAAGTGTGTCTTTCTCTTGGCCTCCCCCTCCTGGCGCCTTCCCCATTAGGTCAGTGGTATTCAAACTTTTAAGACCAGACCCACTTTTTAGCTTGGCACTCATGTCGGGACCCACCAAAAATGATATCATTAACCTAGAAGTGATGTTGTGGAAGGAAGTGACATCATCAAGCAGGAAGTGCTATCATGGTAATATAATAAAATGACACTCCTGAAATGCAAACTGGCATTCTTGGACTGCAGCAATTGTATAACCATGAAACATCCCTGACAGATTAGGACAAAATATTATGGAAAAAGCACTGAACTAAAAACAAAATAAAATAAAAACCTCACTTGAAAATTCAAACTGTTAACACTCACAAAAAGAATATAGCAAGAGTAAGGTCTGCAGATTCCAAGATGGCTGCTCCCAGATTTCCGCGATCCACCTAACGTCAGATTGCAACCCATCAAGTGGGTCTCGACCCACAGTTTGGATACCATTGCTGTAGGTTGCTGCCCAGGCTGCTTGGAGAGGGAGTTTGGTTTGCAGCGAGCCTGGGGCATGGCAACATCACCACACCCCCAGTGCGGCCTCCCTGCCCGCATGTGTCTCCCGGCCATACCTCCTCACACCTGGAATCGCTCCCTTTAGGAGTGATCCGAGTGCAAGGTAGGGCGGGGGAAATGCATGTGTGTTTCCCAGCCACTGTACCCAACCACAGTAGCACCCGCCACACTCGCCTCCCCCGTTGCATCCTCCCTACTCCTCTGATATAAGGAGCATTCCCAGGGGAGAATGTGCCTCTCTGCCAACGGATTCAGCTTCCCACTGCCTTTCTGGCATACTCTCAGCAGGTCAGAGGGCAATCAAAGTGGAACAGCAGGCTGGAGACAGTAGCAAATAGAAAGGGCTCATCCGTTTGACATCCCTCCAAGCATGACCACTCCACGCAATCATTTCAGGTGGCTTCATTAATCGACCAGCCCTGAGTGCTCCTATTAGATGCTGGCCAAGTGGTCCTCCACTACAATGGAGGACCGAGTGCCTATACCTTTCACCAGTGTATAGAAGAGGACATTTTGGCAGGTGCAGCTCAACATGGAAAGGTTTCAAAAGCTGCACCTTCCAACATTCTGTCCACCCTGTCCTGTGTTTCAGTTGGGCAATGTACCTCTGTTTTCCCTAACAGGACAAATAGCAGGGTTTTTTTTATCTGGATAACAGTGCAAGGAAAATAACAGCAACCCCTCTTTTCCATGATCACGATCCCAGTGTGAAGTGCCTCTCCTCACAACTGTTTTCCCCCCCAAACATTTAAATCAGTGGTGTTCCCAGAGGGGGGCACACTGGTAAGCTTATCAGGCGCTGAACATGCTGTGTAAAGCGGCCTTCCCCCTCCTTCCTAACCTGAAGTTAGGTCAGCACAGTTTGGCAGGCACAAGGACCACCATAAAGCACATTTGGACCATTCCTGGAGTCAGGGAGGATGGCGCACATCTGTGTGCTGGATTCTCTGACTCCATGAGTGGTCCAAACATACTTTATGATGTCCCTTATGCTAGCCAAACTTTGTTGGCCTAACTGTGCTGGCCTAACTACAGGTTAGGATTGTGCCCTAAGTCAGTGGTGAAATTCAGCCAGTTCTCACCTATTCTGCAGAACCGGTTGCTAATTTTAGCTTGGGAGAGGGAAGAAAGGCAGCGGATGGCCCTGAAGGCCACCCTGAAGGACATAGAACCAGTTAATTTATTTGAATCCCTCCACTCCCCTAAGTCTCCTCCTCTTTGCTCTTGCAGCTCCAAGTGGCTCTGAAGGCAAGGGGGAAGGGCCACTTTACATGGCAGTTCAGGCTCCTGAAGAGCCTTTTCCCTCCCCCTCTGGAAACACCAATGCCCCTCAGTGCCTTTATCTGGAAGCTGTTTTGCTCTTTCCTCTTTTCCTTTGAAGCTTACAAAGGTTGGATCAAAGGAGCTTCCACTTCACCCCTTGCAGGCTTCAGATGGATCATGGGATGAGCAAAGTGGCTTCCTTCCCACCTCTCCTGTGAAGGAGGCAGCAGGATTTCTGGGGGCATGTCCAGTATTGGCAGGTGATACCCCACCTTGCATACGGTAGGGTTTAGAATGTCCAACTGTCTCAGCCAGTGACAATGCTTAGGGCCTGCTTCCTGGGCAGAACAACAAAACAGCAGCTTCTTGGGTGGAGCATTCTCGGTTTCCTCCTCCTCCTCCTCCTAAAGCATCGCTATAAAGAACTGAGGTGGATGAACAAACCCTCGTACCAGCTGCAAGGTTGCAATGGTGGGAGAGATGTATGCCTTTCCCTCCTGATCGTGAAGCAGCTGGTGAGTCATGGAGGGGAATCGGACCCTGGACGGGTTGGGCTTTTGGTACAATCCAGAGGAGCTTTTCTTATGTTTGCAAGGCCAAGAATGTATCCAGGGCTGTCTTCTGTCCTCCTCCCAACATGTCCCAAAGTACACTCTTGAATTGCCTGGGTTTGCACCTTATGTCTCAGGGAGCAGTTTTTCATGTCAGGGGTGGATCTTCTGTGGGGTGACACATGGTGCTTGCCCAGGGTGCCGTTCGTAGATGGGCGCTGAAGCTGCCATCTGTTTTCCCCCACCTGCCCTCCCGTGCGTCCGTTTGGCTCTGAAAGGGAATGTTCATGGGCACTGCTGAGGGTGGGGAAGAGGCGTTAGGGCCACCATGATGCAGGGGGTGCCATCATGATGTCGTCTCCCCCCAGATGCTACTAGTTCATGGGCAGGGATACTTTGGTGTTGAAGGTTTCAAACAAGTGATATCCCACAAGCATGCAAAGGTGGTCCGGTCATATGAAAGACTGTGTTGCATGTCCTTCTGCCTCCTTCCCTTGCAAAGAAACTATCATGGCATTATTCTCACTGTCTACCAAACCCAAGTGTACAGTGTTGTTTGATCTGTTCTCTTCATAGGACTTCATCGTGACGGTGGTGTTTTCGTTTATGTGGCTAGTGGGTTCTTCTGCTTGGGCCAAAGGACTGTCGGATGTGAAAGTGGCTACTGACCCCAATGAAGTGCTCTTACTCATGTCGGCTTGCAAGCAGCAGTACAACAAGTGCATGCCTCTGCGCACCCCGGTTATGTCGAGTTTGAACACTTCAGTTGTAAGTATTTCCTTTTTAGTAAAAGGAAAAAAAACCCCACTGAAAGAAAAAAAAGGCAATCACGAGCCACTTGATCAGTAAAAATGTTCCCATTTCCTATTACACTCGTGGAGTCTACCGTGAAGCTCACTACCTAACCTACTTCAATTTCTTGTACAGGCATGCCCCGGTATCCGCTATGGCTCCGTTCCGGATATCTGAAACCGTGGATACTGGGGGCGCCTTTTTAAAGATAGGGGAACTTCAGTGATTTTGCTGCAACAGGGTAAAAAAAGAGATTTGTTTAATGTTCCCCTGTCTTTTTAATAGGAGCCCCAGTATCCATGGTATCTGTGGATAACTGAAACTGTGGATACCGAATCCATGGATACTGGGGTGTGCCTGTAGTATCAACATAGGATCAAAACATTTAAATGTCCCCAAAGGAAAAAGCATGTATGTATAAGAAAGAGCCTTTAGAAGCTGTATACCATACTTTGGCTTATGATATATTGACCAGACCAGACTGTATTGTCAGCGTTCACTGCAGGGGAGGAATTTTTCCCCTGCCCTACCTTTGGGATTGAACATGAGACCTTCTGCATGCAAAGCAGGTGCTCCACTACTGAGCTATCGCCCCCTCCCCTAATTTATACACCCTTTTTTATTATTATTATTATTATTATTATTATTATTATTATTATTATTTTATATTTATATTTATATTTATATTTATATTTATAATATGATTTATAAAAATACTTATAAAATGATAATTTATAAAAATATAAATAATTTATATTATATACCCTTTCTTTATATACCCTAATGCTCTGTGATGCATAGTAGGCGTGTAATATTGTACACATGGAATATGTACATGATAAGCATCACTTATTGCAAGGCTATGGCCAAGTCCTCTCCTCTCCCCTGCCAGCATAAGTGGCATTGCATGACGGAGGTTGCTTTCCAACTGGCATCTACCCTGTGGAATTCTTTGTGGCTGCATATTTAGTACATAATTAATACCTCCAAATCATATTTAATAATTTCTCCAAATGGTAAAGTTGCACCATGATTGGAGAAGCCACATCCTCAGATTGTCTCCAGTCAAAGTCCAGGAAGAATAGGCAAACAACAACTACAGAGAAGCTATAGTAGGAAGGTCCTTGGTTGATTCTTCTGTATGCTAATAATCTCTAGCCACAGGGATGGAGGTGATGTGACTCCATCACAGGTGATGGAGTGACCTGCTACTTGTTCTTCCTTCAGTGTTGCTTGCTCTTTGGGAGTGCTGATGGACCAGACATTTTGAAAATTAAAATTTTTGTTTTGTTTGTTTTGAAGAACAACTACGCTATGACAATTTGATTCTGATGAATATACATGCTAAAACGTTGGTGACCAGCATTCACAGAACGGTCCCAGTTAAAATCGTTCGGGTTCAGAGGCATCGCATGGGGAGCAAGGGAGGCTGTCACCCCAGGTGCAAAATTCTTAGGGGCACGCAAGGGGGCTCAGGAGCCAAGGCAACGTTTTAGGAAATGATGAGAAAATGAATGGCTTCCTTTGCTTCTTGTTTAGGTCTTTGGATACTTGAACTTTATCCTCTGGGCAGGAAACATTTGGTTTGTTTTTAAGGAGACTGGCTGGCATTCTTCAGGCACGAGGTACCCTCAAGACACCATGGAGAAACAATCGAGCAGCTACAACCAAGGTGGCTACAACCAAGATAGCTATGGGCCAAGTGGTGGGTATAACCAACAGGGAGGCAGCTTTGGCCAGCAAACCAACTATGGCCAAGTTGGTGAATTTGGGCAGCCACCGCAGCAAAGCTTGAGTCAGAGTGGCCCAACTTCATTTGCCAATCAGATTTAGCACACGCAGAGTTCTGAGAATTCTAATGTTGAGCGTAATCTATACGGCAGGCTGGAACACTGTGGCAGCAGATTTCAGAAGCTTTTAAAGAAACAAGACAGAGTGTTTTCTGTATATCAAAAATCTAACAGGGCCAGCGGAAGAAGGAGGGTTGTAGCTCTTATTTGTTTATATATTTCTTCTAGTGAATAGATGATGGATGATATATTCATCACAGGTGGTGAATTGGAGTAAATAATTGTTGTATGTACTGTATAGATAACTTTACAGTAGTTTTGTATGTGTATGTAGCAGCATTTTGTAGCCCTGAGTCAGTAGTATGTAACATGCATTGTTACACAATTGAATCAGCACTAGGTTTTCTCCTGCATTTTGGTGAAGAGCAAAATGTGTTTTCAATCTGAAGATTGCTCTATCTATCACAATGCATGCTCTTTAGTTCCCAAGTTTTCAGCATTGCCTATACAGTTGTTAGTTTGTCCTATTTCCTTATTTTACTGTTGAATGATTTTATTTGACGTTCTTCCCGATTAGCACATTCGCAGCATGTCTCACTAGTGCATGGAGCAACACAGTCTTCACACCAACAGAATGTTATGCACTCTGTACATGGGATTTTTCAATGACTGCCACTACTCTTTTTAATTGGTTTGCTGGTTTAATATACTGTTTTAGATAATATATGTATGCCTATTTTATATATTTTGCAGAGTGAGATCAATGGCTTATCCAAACCCTGAATGCCATGTGTAACTCAAATGGTTTTCCTTAAAGGGCATTCAGAAATATATGCTGTAAACTGACCAATTCAAGCTCAATATTCCTTCTACAGATCCATATTTCTATTGATGTTTTGTGATTCTTTGAACGTGAGCTGTGTAACATAAGGACCAAGTAACTGTGTTTCCATGTTTACAAAGGTATTTACTTAATTAGAGTAACAGAGGTGCAGATATCAGTAAGCGAAACCACATGGAAAAATTACCATGTTGATTGATAGGGCAACATGTGTACATGTCGATTGTGGTTAAACACTACAGAAGAGTAACTATTCCTATATTGCCACTGAGTATGACGAATGTTTTTTTTTTCCTCTGTGCTGTTCCAAAATTGGTCTGGTCTGTTCAGTCCAGTCATTATGATGAGTACTGGATTTGGTGCTATCAGTAAGTAAGCGAGTGTCGAACATAAGATCTCAGCCATCAAAAGCACAGAGCCAGGTCCTTAGCTGGCATACAAGGGACATATGTAACTTAGGGATCATGCCAATCAGGGCCGACCTCAAGCCAAGGTGACCAATGTCATCACATTGGGCCCTGCGCTTTGGGGGCCCCCTGCACCAGCACAGCAAGCATATCACCTGCTGCTGCACCTAGGATCTCTATGGGTTGTAAGTCATGGGGCGAGCAGAGCAGATTTACCTTGGGCCCTCCCACCTGCACCTGCCTACAAACTGCCCAAAATGGGCCTCCTGGAAGCAGTTGACAATGACATCATCCTGTCACCAGCAGCTACTTCCAGGTGCCACATGTGGCACCACAAGCGCTTTTCTTGGTGAGTGGGGGGGGGCCCTGCAGGGAAGCTGGGGAGCCCTGCAAGAATGCCCTACATTGGGCCCCACAGCTCCTAGAGCCGGCCCTGATGCCAATCGCACATTCTCTATGTTTTTTCCAAGAAAAAAAAATGGTTTCCTTTCAACCATTTATCCACAGAAGTTTCCTTTTAGATCCATGGCAAGTGATCAAGGCCAAGCTCTTTCTAAGACTCCTCTCTTAGATGGGCCGCTTTAAATAGAACACCAAACACTTAGCAGCAAAAAGGCTATACCCAGTGGCGTCATCCAGGCAGAACGGCCCGGTACGCCGTTCCGCTAGTTCTGCGGACGGGCCCGGGCCACGCCGCCTCTCCGGAGGACGGGCAAGCTGCTCCTGGGCCCGCCCTCCCTCCCTTGCGTCCCGAATCGCTCTGAAATGGAGCGATTCGGGCGCTGTGAGGCTCAGGGAGGCGTGGCAGCCCTCCGCCATAGGGGCGGAGGGCTGTCAATCATCCGGGCGTTCCAGTTCTTGGCGTGCCCGGATGACATCACTGGCTACACCCAATTTAAGTGGAAGTGAATTTGAACGCAGCCTCTCCCAAGCTCCAGGGAAAGACTGCCTTGTGTGAACTGAGTACTGACTGCTTCCTGAAAGATGCTGTCTGTGAGATGAGATGCAGCAGTTCCTACCTGCGTCTTACCAATTTTAGTTGCTACCACTATATCCTTGTATGTGCAAATGTACATCTGGGAATAGGTGGTGTTGGAAGGCAGTTCAGACTCCAACCTCCATCCTGCAACATGCCTGATGTATCCCAGGCGTCAGAAAATATTGACAACCACGAAATTAGATCTCATGGCTTACTGTCCACCACCACAAGGGTCACCTTCGCCTCCCTCTGTCTTACTCAATTTGCAGCCTACAGCAGGACACACCATAAAACAACCGACTGAACATCTGCATTTCTGAATAAAAGTGTATCTATAATATCATTGTATGAGCTGTAAATGTTCAAGGCATCTCTTAGCATAAAACAGCATAGTCACTTATATGATTGTTGTAACCAATGTATGGCTGCTCAGTGGATGAATCAGTATTGTGATATATAGATATTTGACCCTAATAAATGAAGTTTATTGCATACAATGCTTAATTTGAGGGCATATGGTGCCGTTTCAGCAATGTAAAGGAAGCCCCATTGCACACCACATCTTTGAAATAGTCTCTACATCTTCTTAACATAGTCGTGTTTACCCAGAATTATGCCAAGGTTGTCACACTGGGCAAAGAGACAGAGGCCTCAGAGGCGTAACTAGGGTATGGCAGCAGGGGGCACGAGCCCTGGGGCTCCATAAGGTGGGGGGCGCCCTGCCCCCCCCCCCACTAATTTGCAAACCCCTGTGCCCCGAGCTGGGAGGCGCACCGGCATCTCCCCTCCCAGCCTGCCGCTTGAGTACTTAAAGTGCCCAAGCAGCAGACCCGGGGAAGGAAGCCGCCACCAAGCCCCCCGGCTCTGCAAACTGTGGGAGCGCCTTAAAGTGGCCTTAAAGTTGCCGGCTTTTCCTGGCTGCCACAGCGCTGGCACTTTAAGGCCACTTTAAGGCTCCCTGTCACCTTCAATTATGTGGTTGGCTCTGCCTCCTCTCCCCACCCCTTGACATCGTGACGTCATGATGTTGCATGCGGGGGGGGCACAATTTCATTGCGTGCCACGGGTGCAATTTTGTCTAGATATGCCCCTGAGAGGCCTCAATTCTATTGTGGCCTTGTGCTGCCAGAACTAATGTTCTGGCAACATAAGGCACTGTATGGCAACACAAAAGCTGTGAAGCAGTGCCAGGCTGCTGCCACAAATGGTGAGAAGTGGGGCACATGTGGTAGTGGCTCCTGCAGGCTCTGCAGGTGCCAGTATGTTGGCCACCAGAGTGGACAAAGGGCTGGGAGGGTGAGTAATGGGGCATGTTGGGGAAGGAGTGGATCCACTTTACCTTTGATGGTGTTCTAGAACTTTGAGGTAATGATGTTATTTTGTTGCTTCCGACCTTCTGGGCTCTCACATTGGTTTAAAAGCAAAAAGTCCACCTCTTTTTTGCAATTTTTGGGCTGTTTTGTGCCCACGTGCCAAATGCTCTCACCAGCTGCTGGCAAAAACATGACTGAAGGCGAGGGCGCTCAGTGGCTGAACCCAAAATGACCCAAAACCAGCAAAGGGACGCTTGGGCGGTGCTGTGCCACCCACTGCTGAGCCTCGCAACCAGGGTGGCAAACAGGGTTGTACACGTATTAAGTTTGCATAGAAAATTATGCGGGAAATGATCCCTTCTATTGAAGCAGCTGCCTTAGACTGATGCAGAAGTATGCAAACCCTCAAGCTTCATGTTACTGTCAAACTGATGGGAAAGATGGCAATTTTTCAGGAACATAGAGAATAAACCAGGCTGTACTGAGTGATCCCATTTGCATTGTAAATAATGGGCTATTAACAAAACGAGGTGGCAATAAGTGACACTTGCATTTTAAAAAGCATTCAGCATTTCATGGGTGGAGGATTAGCCATAGCTGTAATTATTTAGAAATCCTTGAATTGAACCATTGCCTGAAAAAGTACTGCATTCTCTTTCCAACACATAAGAATATAACAGAAACCCTGTTAGCTCAGATCAAAGATCTATATTGTCCACATCCATTATCCCACAGTGGCCAACCAGTGACCTCCAGGAAGCCCACAAGGGAGCCATAAATGCATGACTTACACAAATGTTGGGTACATTTCCTGCACACTAAGAGATGTTTGTCTATGGTGATCTTGAATCTTGAGATCATATCTTGAATGCATAGGCTGTCTGACCTCATGTGCGCTTTCCCAGAAGTTTACAAAGCACTTTCAAAAGGCACAATTGGGAATTAAAGAGCATGAAGATACATCACAGTTACCCCCATCTCATTGGTCTGGCAAAATGAGACTGAAGTGGATGAAAAAAAACACCATGGAAATAAAGGGAAGTGGGGCTGAACAAGTAACGATGCCTAAGGCTACCAGCAGAAATGGACTGTAAATATGTATGCCTCATTTGTCATATACAGTCTTTTGCTGCATAAGATGCATAATAATATATTGAACAGAAAAGGAGAAACAAGAATTATACAGCCCAGTCCTATCATAACCCAACCTGCCTATGCAGCTGTACCAATGGAGCATGCACCACACCTTACTGGGTGGGGGGCAGTCATGGAGGTCTTCTCAGGATAAGGGAACTTTCTCTAACAGCAAAGTGAGGGGGAAGCAATTCAAGTCAGGGAATCAGCATAGGAGGAAAGGGCCAGAGCACCTTCCATGCCAGGGTTCTGATCCAAATTGGTCACATTCCTACAAACAGCCCCCCCAAAAACATCAGGAAGTCCAAGCAGTGATATCTCATCTCACCTCTAGTTTTGAGGGTAAAGGGGACACGTCATTTTTAATACTTTGCCTATCTCAGGTTACATCCCGATCCTATCCTGGGCCAGTGACCGCCAGTCTCCCACATGCTGCCCAGGAGATGGCTGTGAGGCACATCACATGCCAGGCTGCAAGGCGCATTATAGGGTAATGCTGTAAGGCACATTGCAGCAGCTAGAATGACTGAGGCACCGGTGGGGAGGCCAGTGCTGGTGGGTGCTGGGCCTCCATGCCATTCAGAGGAATGCCAAGAGCCATCCGCGGTAAGTTCCCCACCAAGCGGCAGGGAGGCATTCTGGGGTGGGAGAGGGCGGGAGAAGGCAGGGAGGGGTGAAACTGGGTGGGGGAGGGCCAGGAAGATGACGGTTCAGGTCAAAGTGGGGATGGCAGCAGAGGCTGTCACCACCAGTTATCCTCATCCCATGCCTGAAAACCCTACAGGGGGCTACTTGTGGTTGTTCTGGCACCGTTGTATCATGGCATGGGCTCTTAGGCTCTTAGTCTTTCCTTCCAGTTCTACAGCTGAAATTCTACAACCCAGTTGAAGCAATGTTGCAAACTTAGAACACAATCCTAAACTGGAGTTAGGCTGGCATAAACTAAGCCAGCAAAGTTTGGCCAGCACAAGGGCCACCATAAAGCGTGTTCAGACCACTCTCGGAGTCAGGGAGGATGGCTCACGCCTGTGTGCTGGCCTCTCTGACTCTGAGAGTGGTTCAAACATACTTTACGGTGTCCCTTGTGCTGGCCAAACTTTGCTGGCTTACTTTATGCCGGCCTAACTCAGTTTAGGATTGCGTCCTTAGACTACCCTAAGGGTTTAACCTCAGTGAAAGGTTTCACTGTTATTGTTGAAGACACACTTCCCCATATCACAAATTTCTCCTACAACCAGCCTCCATTTCAGAAGTGATTTTATGTGCTGCACCGAAGGGAATACTCTTAAAAATAAATGCAAAGCAAGCAGTTCTTTGGGTCTCGGCTTAATGACCCAAACCAGACGCAAAGCATTCTGTGCAAACCAGACGTAAATGATGCCAGACGCAAAGCATTCTGTGCCTTGTTACAGGGTTCAGCTGTTTCTTTAAAAAAATACTTCATACCTGGATTATTGCTTGCACTTAATAACAAGTCTGCCTCTGGTTTTCAGACTGAAGATTGCTAAAATGAAATTTCTATGCAATTTTAGTATGATAATTGAAGGGATAATGAGCATGGATTATATGTGGTTAGGCAGTGACACCGCATTTTATTCGGTGATTGCATTTTATTCATAAGCCTTCCCTAAAGAAGGCCCCAGAAATCGAATAAATCATGAACATTTACTAAGGAACAGGTGGGAAATTGTGTTGGAGATGCTAAAGACTGTAAAAATACAGACTGTCCTTTCCCAGTCTTGAGAAAGATAATGATAAGGTGGCAAGTATTCTGAGTTTGGTAATTTCGTTTTCACTAATGAGAAAAACAGTATAAATCTTTGGCCCATCTGTTGCCCCTTTGACTCATCACATTACATCAAGTCTCACTGCACATAGTTTTGCCACTGATATTTTAGTAATGCACAGGAAATTGTTGTTGGGAATTAGAAAAGAAGCAATGTGAAGTGGCCAATCCTATGCCAAGGTATTGGTAGTAACACAACCTCCAGAGGCTTTCACGTAGCCAGCAGAAAAAAAAAGCTATGGTACACAAGGTACCAAATTGCCAAAGGTACACAATATATGAATAAATAGAGCGTTCTGAATTATTTCAAACACCTTTAAGCAAGGGTCACATTTATTTATCTGGCTTAAAGGATGCATACCACATTTTTTCCACTCCAGTTCCATTCCAAAGCAGCTAACAAGCCTCAAAATAAAAACAGGACTCAGAGTATATTGGGGGTGCAATCCTAAGACCTGGAGTTAGGCCGGCACAGTTAGGCCAGCAAAGCTTGGCTGGCACAAGGGACACCAAAGTATGTTTGGACCACTCTCAGAGTCAGATAGGCCAGCACACAGATGCAGTCACCATACCTGACTCTGCACTCTGCACTGCTTTACAGTGGTCACAAATGCACAGCTGGGCCACCTCCACAATCAGCAAGTGATTACGGCTGTGCAACATCAGTTTCCATAAAAGCCCCAGCACTGCAAAGTTGCCGCACGGGGTGGGCAGCATGGAGAGGGGAAGGGTCCCCCACCATAGGCTGCTGAGGAAACTTCACAGTCAGGGAATAAGAGGGCAGGTCGTCTTATGGGTTAAGAATTGGTTGTGGACCAGGAAAAAGAGAATAGTAATTGGTAGTAGGTCAATTGGTAATTTTCACAATGGAGAGAGGTGAAAAGCGGAGTGCCCCAGGGATCTGTCTTGGGACTGGTGCTTTTCCACTTGTTCATAAATGACCTGGACATAGGGATAAGCACAGAGGTGGCCAAGTTCGCGGATGGCACAAAACTGTTGGCCAATTCACCCAGAGCTCCTGAAGGATCTCTCCAAGTTGGGGGAATGGGCAGCCAAATGGCAGATGCGTTTCAACATAGACAAGTGTAAAGTGATGCACAGTGGGGCCAAAAACCAAAACTTCACCTATAGGCTAATGGGTTCTGAGCTGTCTGTGACAGCTCAAGAGAGAGATCTTGGGGTGCTGGTGGACAATTCCATGAAGGTATCGACCCAGTGTGCGTCAGCAATTAAGAAGGCCAATTCCATGCTTGGGGTCATTAAAAAAGGGGTTGAGAACTAAACAGCCAATATGATCATGCCATTGTACAAATCGATGGGAAGGCAGCAGTTTCCATAAAAGCCCCAGCACTGCAACATTGCCACAAGGGGTGGGCAGAATGGAGAGGGAAAGGAGGGGAAGAATGGGGCAGGGAAAGGGGTTGCTGGTGCTGGGAGGGGAAGTTTTGGTGGCGGCAGCTCTGGGAATATCCTGTCCAGGGCCGGCCTTAAGCCAATGTGACCAATGTCATCACATTGGGCCCTGCGCTTTGGAGGGGGGGGCGAACCAGCACAGGCTGCATATCACCTGTTGCTGCAGCCGGAATCCCTATTGGTTGTCAGTCAGGGAGGCGAGCAAAGCAGTTTTACCTTGCACACACACCCCCGCCCCTGCTTATGAATGGCCTAAAATGAGTTTCCTAGAAGCAGTTGGCTGTGAGGTCATCATGTCACCACCAACTATTTCCAAGCGCGTCACCACAAGCTTCTTGGTGAGTTGGGGGCCTTGAGGGGAGGGTGGGGGCTCCCGTGGGATCAATCAATCAGTCAACAGGTACTTATATACCGCTTTTCAACACAAAGTTCACAAAGCGGTTTACAAGCTAAAGTTAAATGGTTCCCTGTCCCAGAGGGGCTCACAATCTTAAAAAGGCAGACCACCACCAGCAACAGCCACTAGAAAAGACACTGCGCAGGGGTGAAGAGGGGCAATTGCTCTCCCCCTGCTAAATATAAGAGGAACACCACTTGAAAAAGTGCCTCTTGCCCAGTTATCAGGGGTGCCCAGGGCTCCCGTGGGATTGCCCTGCATTGGGCCTATAGCCAGCCCTGATCCTGTTCTCCTTCCCAGCCTCAATCCACCTTACAGATCCATTCCTGCTTGTGCCAGCAAAATCGCTGGTGCAGATCTGAGTAGACCCATTATGCCAGCAAAGGCTTACTCCCCAGCAATCAATCAATCAAGCTAGATTTATATACCGCTTTTCAACAAAGGTTCACAAAGCGGTTTACAGGCAAAAAAAATGAAGTAAGGTTGGACAATGAAGTAAACTGGACAAGAGGCACTTTTTCCAGTGGTGTTCCTCTTATATTTAGCAGGGGGAGAGTAACTGTCCCTCTTCACCCCTGCGCAGTCTTTCTAGTGGCTGTTGCTGGCGGTCTGCCTTTTTTAAGATTGTGAGCCCTTTTGGGACAGGGAGCCATTTAACTTTATTATTACTATTTGCCTGTAAACCGCTTTGTGAACTTCGTGTTGAAAAGCGGTATATAAGTACCTGTTGGTTGATTGACTGATTGATTGAATGACTCCCTGTCCCAAAAGGGCTCACAATCTTAAAAAAAACAAAACAAAAAGGAGAACACCACCAGCAACAGCCACTAGAAAAGACACTGTGCAGGAGTGAAGAAGAGGGACATTGAACAAATGTTCCCTTGCCTGGAGGAAATCTCTGGACCTGCCCCCATGATTGGGCTGTTGTGACTCAAAGCTAGTTTTGTAGCAGTTATAGAACTCCCTATGAATGAAAATGCAGTATAAAGATAAATTATATTAAATATATTTACAAGTATTTTGAGGTTTTCCTTTGCGTGTTTTGCAGGATAAAGTTGCAGCCATTATTGTCTTTGTTGTCCTGTAGACCCAACCTGTCTGGAATATATTAGCAGAGAAACATAAATGATAAAAAGACATTTAAGGTGCTTCCCCATGAAAAATCTATGGCAGGGGATAACAGTTTCAAATATCATCAGTCACACTGATAAATAACAAAAGTTCAAAGGGGACCTGCTCATTTTTAAGACTTGAAGCTGTGCTATCATTTGCTTCAAATGAAATATCTGACAGCTGAGAGAACCTCAAAAGAGGAAAAATACATTTAATTGCTTTGTTGTCTCAGCATGAAATCTGGTACCTATGTTCACAGTTTTTATTTTAAGAAGAAAGAAGGTTTCTAGTCCTCATGATTGAGAAGAAACTTGGAGACAGTTATCAGCAATTGGTGACTGAACTGGAGATACCAGTGCCCAGTTGGTAATACGGGTAGATTAGCCCTTATTCGGACATTCGAAATCTGTTATTCCAAAATCCAGACATTTTTGTACAAGATTTTTTTAAACTTTCTGTAGAGCAAACACTGGAAGGTCTTGTGATCATTACTACACACAGTACATTATCTGCTCTGTAGTGTGTACTTGTATAGACATTGTTGAAAAATATCAAAGAGGCCAGCAGACACCGAAATGGGTAACAGCGAAAAGAGCAAGATGAAGCATTTCCCAATGTATTTATGCAATTATTCTGAAATCTAGACAAATCCAAAATCCAAACACCTTCCAGTCCCAAGCAGTCTGAATAAGTAGTACTCTTACTTTTGCTTTCTTTTATTTTACTGCCCTACACAATAAATTATCCATCTTGCAAGGCTATTAGTGTCAGCCTTCAGTCAGAGGCAGATCTAAGGGAGGGCAAAGTTCTAAGTTTTGCAAGAAGCCTTACCTTGCAGTGGAAATCACTCCTTACACTGTACAGGCTGGAGGACTGAGCTGAAATAATTCCAACGTAATGCCTGTATTGGTTGGAGAGTTCCTGAGAGCCCAATCCTAGGCATGTCTACTCAGAAGAAAGGCAGATTATACTCAACGGGGCTTACTCCCTTGTACGTGTGGATAGGATTGCAGCCGAGTTAGGCCGGCACAATTAGGCCAGTAAAGTATGACCGGCACAAGGGACACCGTAAAGTATGTTTGGACCACGCTTGGAGGCAGAGAGTCCAGCATACAGATGTGCGTCCTCCCCCCTGACTCCGAGTGTGGTCCATACATACCTTACGGTGTTCCTTATGCTGGTCAAACTTGGCTGGCCTAACTATGCTGGCCTAACTCCAGGTTAGGATTGCGTCCTCAGTCTAAACACTTCTTCCAGTTTTTATTTCACATCAGCTTTCACAAGTTCCCACACTCCGAAGTCCTTTTAACCTCATGCATGGAAACACCCTGAGTGTTTACACACCGTACAAACAGTAACTGGGCCCTTCAGAGTGATGTGTTTTTCACCAGCAACCAGGCAGCATTTTCCGTTTCTATAGGCCTGGCTAGCAACAAGCTCTGCTCCTTCACTCCCCACAGCACAAAGATTTGAGCTTGCCTATTTGCCATCACTGAAGTTCCTTGGAGATCATAAACAGTGGCCAGGCTACAGGGAAAGATGTGTGGCTGTGCGTCCAGCACTGGAAATATAAAATCAAACTCTCAAACTCAGCCAGAGGCTCCTTCATCAAGCAAAGGGACAAAATCTTCAGCAAAAATGCCCAAACGGTAAGCAATAAACCTGTTGCCTCTTTTCCTTACTACTAATTCCTAATGTATCCAAAAGTTCATTATATATTTGGATTTTCTCAGTGGTTCTCAAATGTTTTAGCATTAGGACCCACTCTTTAGAATGACAATCTGTCTGGGTCCCACCAGAAGTGATGTCATGACTGGAAGTGCCGTCATTGTGATGCCAGAGCCTGCCGCTTTCCTAAGAATGCAGCAATAAGTTGGGTTATTTCTCAGCCATTTTCCAATAGCAAAGTGAATCAGAAAGAAAAAAAGCCAATTTGCAACCTTGACACAGGCAAAACAACCACACAGCCCTCCCCCTTTTCCAGCATCCTATTCCCTATTTTCAAAATGGCTGCTCTAGGCGTTTCATGACGCACCTGAAATTGGCTTGCGACTCACTGGTGGGTCCCAACCCACAGTTTAGGAACCACTGAATTATCTGCATTGTAGTTCATTACCTATTTGGATTATATGCAGTGTGTGTGTGTGCATGTGCATCCCCGTGAAAAAACAGACAGTGGTTTCACAGCTTGCTGGCTAGGCTATAATGAATTTCTAGCACTTTAGCAAAAGTAATCATACTTTCTATTAAAATTTTAAAGCCTGAGGGAGAACAGAAAAATCCTCCAAGAACATTTTCTTAGTAATTTAAAAAAGAAAAGGAACATGAATTATGTATTTTATTTGTCCTAGGTAAGCCCCAGTCTTCCTTTAGAAATCTCAGAGCAGCTTACGGGATACTCCCCAATGGTCTGCCTTCCAAGCACAGACCAGGTCCACAGCTATTTAGCCAAGAGTTCACCATACAACAGCAGCATGGGGCTCTGCCAGCCCATTCACTCTTGGCCCAATTAAATCCTCCCCCTTCCAATGGGTGCAGGAAAGATACACGTTGTATCCAGTTCAGGGGGGATAGAACAGGAGGGCTTGGGAAGGGCATTATTTCTCTTTAACCCCTGCATAAGCCTCACATCCTGCAGTGGGTCTCCTGGGACTTGTGCCAGTCTGAGGAGAGAAAGGGGATGGGGATGTTGGGAGGCTGCTGCCAGAGGGATCGGGTGCCTGCTGTCACTGCCAGATCTACTTCTCCTGCTGCCTTCCTGCTCCAATCCCCTTCCCTTTGCCTCCTCCTTGCCCCGTTCCACGTTCCCCACCCCCTCCTGCCTAACCCACTGGCTTGCCTGCTTCAGCCAGGTGCTGGAGCGCTCTTTATGGCTTCTTTATTAATTATTTATTTACGGTATTTTTATACTGCCTTTTTCAAGGTTTCTCAAGACACAAGGCAGTTTACATTGTCAGGCTGTTCATAAACCATATTTTTTTCAAATGGGTTTTTTGCCATTGTTGTTCTATGTACACTTCACATAACCCTCCATTTCTCCAGTGTGTGGTCCTCATCCTGGCTGCACTCTTACACCTTCTGAGCCTTCACAGGCAGCCGCAGATCACACCTTGGCTGGTTCTCAAGATATTATCTGTCTCTTGTCAGCTGACCTCCTCCACATTCCACGCACCTCACCTTCCACTGTGAGCTCAGTGACTTGTCAGTGACTTCTGGTCTCCCATCCAAGGCCTATCCAAGGCTGATCCTGCTTAGCATCTTCAGACAAGGCAACAGCTCAACCTCCAGACCACACCTCCTGCCCTTTACAGCAACTAGTGCTGGCAGAATGCTATCTGGGCTGCTGGGCAGCCCAGAATGATTGGGCTGCCTGTCTGATGCACTCCAAAGGGGCAAAGAGAAAGTTAATTAACAGTATCTGGCATCTATCATGGACAGAGGTGGTCTTTTTCATGGGAAAGAGTAGAAGGAGCTAGATGGGGATTCATTTTCACTCAAATTGGCCTAGTTATATCTCCCTCTTTCACTCTTCTGTGCATCCTTTCGGGAGCCACAAGTATAAATGTGTGGTTGGGGGAACTCCTTAAAGGAATGAAGAATCATTGCAAAACCAATAGAACACAGATACAGATAGTGTCCAAGGTTTGGGGGCAAATCCTATCCAACTTTCCAGTGCCAGTGCAGCGGTGCCAATGGGGCGTGCATTGGCTTTTAGTGCATGGAGGCCTCCTCAAAGTAAGGGAATGTTTGTTCTTTTACCTTGGGGCTGCCTTGTGGCTACACCGGTGCTAGAATCTTAGATAGGATCAGTCAATCAATTGAAGTATTTATATACTGCTTTTGCCCCTTAATGCTATTGAGAGCATAATCTTATGCATATCTACTCAGAAGACAGTCCTATCATATTTAATTAGGCTTACTTCCAGGCGAGTGTATATCAGATTTCAGCCGGAATTGCTTACTAGGCAAGTGTGTAGAATAATGCCTATGCAATTTCCATTGTTCCACCAAAACGAAAAAGAGACGTATAGTAGATTTAAATGAACACTGAACACTCAGGGAGAGACCTGGAACATGAAGGATCCTATGACCCTATCCCTACCAGGTCTTGAGAAGGAGAAAAGACAATAGAGGGTTATACAGGAAGTTGTCTGAGTTTCTGAACCATTAATAAGTGGGTTTGAAGATCTGTATCTGAAACTAGAATGATCTGATATGCGTCCTGTTCAACTCTTATGTGACATTTTGAATGCACACATTCTGGCCGTATGCATTCCCACATAGCCGTTTGCATACCCACATTGCACACAGATAGTCTTGTTATCATGTGTAGGAGAATCTGACTTTGGGAACCACCCTTTTAGCAAAAAAAGTGATTGCCCATTAGGTAGGTATATTGGGGTGGGCCCCAATATCCTTGGGGATAATTCCAGAGGCCCCCACAGATAAAGAAACCATGGCTAGAGGGGAATCCTGCCTCTGCAGCTCCTGAACCCAATGCCTCCTCCTGGGCACCCATTGACATTGTTGAAAGGTTTACTATGGCAAAATGTTTCTTGCTTTTAAGATTGCTAAAAGCTTTCAAGCTTCTAGCAGAGCACAGGCAGGCTGCTGGCAGCCTAAATGCTTGAAAAAACCTAGATTGACGCTAACAGGAAGCAGGAAGATAACTTCCTGCATGTTGCTATAGTCTTGAATGCTTATAGCGACTGGTAAAAGGAAGAGCACCCCAGGAAGACTTTCAACATTAATGGGGGTGGGGTGGGGGCCTGTATCCACATATAACTGAATTCACAGACACCGGATCCTTGGATACAGAAACCACCTACCACTGTGTATAATCTCTTCCAATCCCCATGAAAGAAAATTAACCTCTCTTGTAATACTGTGTTTCTGTTAAATTCCCAGTATTCCAATATCCAAGCAGCTGGCTTCAATTAAAGGTAAGGTTATCTACATCCTTCTATTTTCCTGGTTGCAAACACTGCACCAGACACAATAAATGATTGTGTGAACACATACAGTATGTTGCCATATGGAGCATACCCCATGGTCATCCCAAAGCTAAATGGTCCATAGGATTCCATCTCCAAAGGGACAATCAATCCATCAACAGTATTTAGATACCACTTTTCAACAAAAAGTTCATAAAGTGGTTTACGGACAAATAAAGTACATTATTATTATTATTATTATTATTATTATTATTATTATTATTATTATTATTATTATTATTATTATTATT
>JAJKFI010000004.1:7838734-7860385 GCA_029204185.1 Lerista edwardsae
TTATTATTATTATTATTATTATTATTATTATTATTATTATTATTATTTTCAGTTCCAACCAGAAACTGTCATAGAATTAGAACTTGATCTTTATCCAAGACTTTTTTAAAACTTTCTACAGAAAGAAGGTCTTGTGCTCATTCCCACATACAGGCTGTACGATCTGTTCTATGATCTGAGGTGTGTACCTATATAGACATTGTTGAAAAATGTCAAAGAGGCCAGCAGATACCCATATAGGTAACTGTGAAAAGAGCAAGAGGAAGCATTTCTCATTATATGTATGCAATTATCCTGAAATTGCATTATTGCATTATATGTATGCAATTATCCAGACAAATCTAAAATTTGGACACCTTCTCATCCCAATCACTCCACATAAGGGATAATAAACATGAATGTTTGTTTCCTTCTGTTAAAATCAAGTTGATTTATTCGACTCTGGATTATAATGGTTCCAGAAAACCTTTTTTTTTTAAATAGTCCTTGCATACATTTTTTTCTCAGCTCTAGGAAAAGGCTCTGATCTAGAAAAAGCCATGGCCACACTTGCCTTGGTTTATGATAATGGTGCAGACGCTGAGGGAAAACTCAGTAAAACTGAAGCGAAAAAGATACTAGAAACGCAGTTTGTGCATTTTACCCAGGTAAGATAATTGTACCGAATTTTGTCTCCTGGTCCTTTGTTCCTTGCCAGCCCCGTCAAAAGTATCCAGCAACTAGGAGTGCAATCCTAACCTATAGTTAGGCCGGCACAGTTAGGGCAGCAAAATTTAGCTGGCACAAGGGACACAGTAAAGCATTTTTGGATCAGAGTATGCAAACATGCACCATCCTTCCTGACTCCAAGAGTGGTCCAAATGCACTTTACAGTGGCCCTTGTGCCGGCCTAACTCCAGGTTAGGATTGCGCTCTAGATGTTGTCCCAAGCACGAAAGACACTGTCCTCTAATTCTTCGGTTTCATAGAAAGAGAGAATCAGGCAGCATCCAGCCTAGAACAGGATCCCAAAGTCCATGGCCAGCCTCACCATGTGGCCGACTGAAGTGGCCATTTCAAGTGATGTGGGGGGGGGGGGCGGCAAATGATGTGGGTTCCTGCTAATTGTGAGAAGAGGTTTGGGGCAGCATCCCCACCAGATGCTGGGGGGCTCGCTCACCCAGGGGCAAACCCTCAATTGGCCACCGCTACCCTGGAAGTAATTGTGCTGGCATCATCGCGTCACTGCAATTACTCCCTGCATCAGCAGGGCTACGGGCTGCCTCCTCTTTTCCCCCTTCAAAAAAGGAGGAGGCAGCCTATAACTGCGTGATGCAGCTCCATGAGAGCAGCAGCACACTGCTAAAAGCAGTGCCCGTCGCCTCAGAATGGAGGAGCCAGGTGCCACTTGGAGCTGCTCCCTGGAGCCACTTTACACCGTTCCAAGCAACGCCTGGTACCTCCGTTCAGAGGGGGCACGTGCCATTTGGAGTGGCACAAAGCACCTCCCTAGAGCCACTTCACTCCATTCCAAGCAGCCCCCACCCCTCCAAAGGCAGGGGCAGGTGGGTGGCAACCAGCAGATCTCTGCTGCCCACCAATCTGCCCATCAGCCAGCCGAACAGAGCCAGCAACTGCTGCCATTCGGTTTTCAGGAGAGGAGGTGGGCCGCATGGTTGCCAGCTCCATGTGACTTGCAGGTGAATGGGAGGGGGCACTGCAAGGGGAGGTGGTGGTGGTGGTGCGCTGCCACCCCTCTCTCTTTGCACTGGGGGCATTTGACCCCGTTGACCCCCTCTCTAGTTCCGCCACTAGCAGCCACCCCTTGTTTGGTCCACTCACCCTGTATTTCAAGCTAGACAGTGATGTGGAAGAGCAAGCCCCGGAATGCCACCCTTCACCATGCCTCAACTTCCTTCACCGTCCTCTCCTTAACCATTCGAGAGTGTCCAAACGTGCTTTATGGTGGGTGGCCCTTGTGCCGGCCTAACTCCAGGTTAGGATTGCGCCCTGGGTCTCTGCCCCTGCAGCCTTCCTAAGAATTGTGATTTAGTGCTAAACTAATCTCATAATTAATGGTGGTGGTAATGAAAGCCACTTGCATACCTCGTGACAAAAATTATTCAACTTACTTCACAGGGACAAGAAACCAAACCCAAATACCAGGAAATCCTTTCTGCCCTCGATGAGAACAAGAATGGCCAGATTGATTTTGAAGATTTCATGGTTCAGTTGCTGGGCCTCACCTTGATGTCTGAGCTCCGGCAAGAGATCCAAAATGTGCGGAAAACTAAATGAATGCCAGAACTGATGAATTTGTGGAGAGGGGAACTGAGAAAAATGTTATATTGTGAACTGGTGATCGAACAATTGTAGATTTGGTAGTATCATGGAATAGTTAGAAATTGTCGGGAGAACAAATTAGACCAGTGGTTCTCAAACTTTTTAGCATTGGGACCCACTTTTTAGAATGATGGTCTGTCCGGGACCCACCAGAAGTGGTGTCATGGCCAGAATTGCCATCATTCTAACACCAGAGCCTGCTACTTCCCTAAGAATGCAGCACAAGAATAACCTAACAAGTTGGGTTATTTCTCAGCCATTTTCCAATAGCAAAGTGACTCAGAAAGAAAAAAAAGGCTATTTACAACCTTGACACAAGCAATGCAACCACTCACCCTTCTCCTTTTCTAGCACCCCATCTTCTCATATTTTCAATAAGGCTGTCCTAGGTGCTTTGCGACTCACTGGTGGGTCCCGACCAGCAGTTTGGGAACCACTGAATTAGACGGTACATGCCTTATGGCTACAATCCAGATACATCAAGGATCAGATGAGAGATTGAACTGTGACAGCCCTATGCATGCTTACTCAGAAATAAGCCCCATTGCATTCAGTAGGATTTCTCCCAAATAGGTACCCATTAGGTTAATCCTATAATCCTAAAGCCACAATCCTATACATGCTTCCTGAAGAGTCCCAGAGCACAATCTGAAGGATTGCATTGGCGCAACGTCATTAGCACTGACACAGCGGCACCAAGCAGCACCCCCAAGTGGTGTTAATGCACCCAGACTGGCACTAGCTATAATGCGGGAGAGCCGCCCCTGGGAGAGCAGCCAAACTTGGCTGGTACAGGGCAGTCCTGGGAGGGCGGAACTGGGTGGGGAAGGGCGGGCCAGTGGGTGGGCCGGCCAGGGGAGGGGGAGCGAGCTTGGGATACGGCCAGTGGTGTCATTCAAATGATTTAGGAACAGGAACTCACTTTTGATTGGCACTTGTCGGGAACCTGGAACCAGCCACGGAGCCCGTTAGGATCCAGAACGCCTGTTCTGGTCTGTTCCCCCTGAATGACATCACTGGATACGGCCGTTCGGTTCTGCACCTTCTTGGTTCTGCACCCGCAATTTCACAATTTTTACCCATGGACTCAGTCTGTCTTACTACTGAATAACCTGCACAAGATGATTGCAGTCATCTATACACATGCATGGGTGTAAATCCTATTAAACTCAATGGGGCTGACTTCTGAGAATGGGCTTTATGAAGTATATAATAAAATTGATTTATGCCAATAAAGGTACATGTATGTATGTAATAAAATTGCACAAATATGAATAAAAATGTCACACAGCATTGCAAAAGCAAGATATTAATCTCAATTCAGAAGTTGATGCACACAATTAGGTACACAATACGGTGGAAGGCAAAGCTGAACATATTGCTCTCTGATACCTAATGGAAGTAAGTACACCTATCCACACAAAGGGCAGCTTCATTCATATGATGTAGAACAATGGAAAAGATATTAGACAAGCCATATTCGGATGCACACAGTCATCTTATCCCCATTGGACTACTATACACTTGCATCTCCTTGTAGGCTAGGTTTTTAATACTTTACCTTCTATATAGTAGGAAAAGAAGTGTCTGTACCTATTTCTCTACTTTATCTAGTTGGAAAAGAAACCCCCCCCAACTCATGAATAAGACTGAAAACAAAACAGATCCATGATAACCGTGAAACAAAATAAGTTGATATCCTTAGTATACACAGAATAAACTATAATAGAGTACGTGTACTGAAAAATAATTTTAGTTTATATTAAGAACTTGAATGATGCAATTAAATATTGACTTGTTAGGCTGAATGGGCAGATTTGAGTTGATTTGAATATTCCAGGTTCAGCTTGTAACACTCCAAATATAAAAAGGTAAAAATGAGAAAACTCAGATGGGCCAATTTCTTATGCATCTCTGACTATTTTTGCTATTTCATACAAGACGTACTTTGAGAGCACAATCCTATTACCCCGTTGTGCCAGTGCTATGCTCGTGCGCTGGTTTAGCGCTGTCGCAAATATGCCGTCAAGCGCATCTGCGCCAGCTAGTCAGGCACTGGACCAGTGCAAGCGGCAGTGTTGGCGCACAGGCGCTGAGGCGCCTGTCAGCGGCGCCAGCCGTGTGCCAGTCGAGAATTGGCAGCGCTCGATCGGTTCAGGACCTCGCCAGAGGAGGCGGGCCAGAGGTGTGCTGGGGGCATAAAGGGGCGGCGCAGTGGACAGCGATGGGGGTGGCGACGGCAGAAAGCCGTAGCGCCATATCCTAAGCCCCTTCCCCAGCCAGGGTGGCCTTGATTCAGGTTGCTGCTGTGCACGTTGCCCTGCGCCTGCTATTTTGCAGCCATAGGGCTGCTATAAGCCCTATGCTATAAGCCATAGGGCTGGCTGGGGCTTACACAGGTACAAGGGGAAAACCTCCCCTTTCCCTGTGCTGTGCTGCTGCTGCCTCCTAATGGGGTTAAGATGCAGCCCTGCTATGTCGGCCTTACTATGTCGATGCTGCTTAGGATTGGGCTGACAGTTATCAAAAAATTTGGCCCATCTCGTTTCCCTTTGGCAAGCCAGAGACCCACTGAGAATCACTCTTTTACAATGCCTTGAAAATTGATTGGGTTCAAGCTGAACACAAGAGCAACAGGAATCATTCCTTCAATAAACGGTTTCTCAGAGAAGGAACAGCACTCTTGGTAACTACACAGAGTTAGGTGGTTTGAACATATGCACTAATGCGGTGGTTCTCAAAACATTTTAGACCGGGACCCACTTTTTAGAATTTGTGTTGGGACCTGCCTGGAAGTGATGTCATAGCCGGAAGTGTCATCATCAAGCAGAAAGTGCTGTCAGTGTGATGAAATCAAATGACACTCCTGGAATGCAAACTGGCATTCTCGGACTGCAGCAGTTGCACAACCATGAAACATCTTTGTCAGAAAGCCAGATTAGGACAAAATATTAGGTAAAAGTACTGAACTAAAAACAAATTTTAAAAAAATTCTCACTTGAAAATTCAAACTGTTAACATTCACAAAGGGAATATAGCAAGTGTAAGGTCTGCAGTTTCCAAGATGGCTGCTCCCAGCTTTCCGCCACCCACCTGACATCAACTTGCAACCCACCAAGTGGGTCCTGACTCACAGTTTAAATAACATTGCACTGATGCAGTGTTCTGTGTGCCACCCACTGACAGAGTGACCCCCGCACACACTCATAAAAGATGCAAAAGGAGTTCCATCAACCCGCCACTCGGCCACTTCCTCTGCTACTTGCTGAAGCAGCTAAATCAGGGGGGGAGTTGGGAGGGGGGAGGGAGGGCGGAACACAAGCGAGGAATGAGTGAGCTGGGCAGATAAGGCCTGGGGAGGGGTGGGATTGCTGGCACCATCACCACCTATATCCAATTATGTCATGTGGCCAGGACGCTCCGGAACGCCATCCCGGTTGTTCCGTGTAAGGGCTGGCCCCGCCCACTGCAGTCGTCGCTGCCGCGTGCCCCTGCAATATGCGAATGGGGCTGGCAGTGACGAGACGCTGAGTGCTGTTTCACCCACCTTCCCTCCCTTGCGCTCGGTTCACTCCGAAATGGAGCTATTCCGGGCGCAGGGAAGTGTGACCGGGCTCTGCACAGGGGCGGGGAACTGCCAATCAACCGTGCGTCCCGGTGGCTACTTCCTGTGTTCCAGATGTTAGCGCAGGTAGATCCCACCACTGCCTATATCCTATCCTCCTTCCTGGACCCGATCCTGCAGTGCAGGTCCATGCAGACCCATACCAGTTATTTAGCTAGTGCAGGTCCCCCTCTCCCACCATGGAGGCTTACCCCTGCGTAAAAGAAGGATAGTTCCCTTACCCAGAGGAGACATCCACAACTGCCCCACCACCATAGGATACAGGAGCTGCCATTTTGTGCCTGCTGCATCCACAAAGGGGGGGGGTAGAATGGATAGGATGGGGCTGTCAGAAAAGTAGGGTTTGGAAAACTGAAATAACAGCAAGAGTTCAAAAACCAATGTGTGAACTAAGTCATAAACGTTAGAAAGCTCTGTATTCGGTGCTAAAGGTTTTTCTAATTCCCCTACGAATGGGAGACGCATGTTTTAAAGTAAGGATTTGGAAGGAAAATGCCCAAAAAAGGCTCTGAAGGTATCTGTGCAGCTCCGATCGTTCACCCCTTTCATTTTCTCTCCCTTGTCTGAAACGTGGAGGCGGAGGGGTGGCGCTTTTGCCTTGACATGCTCTTATTTTCTTTTGGCAGGAAG
The DNA here is from genome assembly GCA_029204185.1 of Lerista edwardsae. Lineage (NCBI taxonomy): Eukaryota > Metazoa > Chordata > Lepidosauria > Squamata > Scincidae > Lerista > Lerista edwardsae. Next base: position 7,845,312 of record JAJKFI010000004.1, read on the forward strand.
AAAGAGAAGTTGGAAAAAATTAGCCCATTCACTGACGACCTTTGGTGCTAATGAAGGAGTAAAATACATAGGCTTAAAGAGCAGATTTAGCTCACTGACATGACGCTCAGTCGGCTGTGGCAACCAGCACTTCTCACAGTTGACAGCCACGCATGAGCCCAAAGATCCCCCTTCCGGAAAGGGTGACGCTGTTATTAATTGATTTCATTTTTATCTCGCCCTTCCTCCAAGGACCTCGGCAGCAAGCATGGTGCCCCACCTCCCCCCCGACCCTCACACGGAGGAGTCTCTTTCCCAGCATCACCTCATGAACTTAATGGCTGAGTGGGAATTTGAGCCCAGCTCTGTCCAACCCTAGAGAGCAATCCTAACCTGGAGTTAGGCCGGCACAGTTCGGCCAGCAAAGTTTTGCTGTCACAAGGGCCACCGTAATGTATGTTTTGACCCCTCTCGCAGTCAGAGAGGCCAGGACACAGACATGCGCCTTCCTCCCAGACTCCGAGAGCGGTCCAAAAGCGCTTTAAGGTGTCAATCAATCAACTTATATACTTATATACCACTTTTCAACACAAAGTTCACAAAGCGGTTTACAGGCAAATAGTAATAATAATAAAGTTAAATGGCTCCCTGTCCCAAAAGGCTCACAATCTAAAAAAAGGGGGGGCAGATCACCAGCAACAGCCACTAGAAAAGACACTGAGCTGGGGTGAAGAGGGACACTGAGTTGCACTGGAATGGGAAGGCTGACAGGCCTGCACCATATCCAGCACATCTTAGGCATGCTGGGGAGCCTCTCCAGAACAAGGGCACATTTGCACTCTTGCCCCAGGGGAGGCTCCAGCCTCCCCGTGCATTTCCTTGGATCTACGCCTGCTTAATAGCACGGGTAGAGCTGAGGAGGCCACGCGGCCCTAATTGGGGACATGTGGTCTGGGGACGGAGCCTTGAATGCGGCCTACCGGCTGCATCCCAACCCTCCCCGGGCTGATTTGCCCACCAGCCTGCCCACCCCCTGCCCAGTCTCTCCCACCCACCCGCCCTCCCTCCTACCAGAACCAAGCGTCTCCTACCAAGTTTGGCCGGCGCAAGGGTGGCTCGGTGCCATTGCTCTTGGGCCAATGCTACTGCTAGCGTTGGCCCAAGAGCTCTAGTGCTGACTCGGAGGTGCCAGTCGGTGCCCCCACATTGCTGCTAGTGATGTTGTGCCGATCACGCAACTTCACTTATTGGATTCCGCCCTATGTGTTTCCTGGCTGACCCAGTGGTGTCCATTGAGTAGAAGCCGGGAAACGCACCATGTAATGGCATCAGAACCTGAGGGAGTCTGTACTATATTATGGCATATTATGGGTGTTGGCAAAGGGCTGCTATTCTCGGCAAGATAACTCACCAAGTTCCCACTTCCTGAAGTATGTGTTGCTCCTGGGCAATGCTTGCTTTCAAGAGATGCTGGATGTGTGGTTGCTACCAGGGCAGCCAGTCCCAAGACGAAGGCTTGGAGGGTGGTTGCTATGATGTTCCACAGAGCCATTGATCGTGAGAGGAACCTCCACTGGAAGTTGCTTGCTAAGAACTGCTACACCACTGGGCAGCTAAATTATGTGTTAAGCCTATATCCCAAGCTTTTTTTTTCCTCCAAGAATTTTAGTCTTTGAAAGTATCACAAGAAAAAAGCTGCTCAGCCCACTGGAGTGCAATTAAATGTCTCCTGAGCTAAGCAATGATAAATCCTTGTCCATACACTTCAGTGCCAGCAAGCAAACACTGAGTCGGAGGTGTACCTGGAGGGGGTGTCACAGCACTACGTTTTGCAAGTTAGCTGCCCCCCCTTCCCGTCAGAGCCATTTGTAGCCAACATAGCCTCCGTTTTGCTCTAGTCCCTGGAAATGGCTCTGAAGAGAAGGGGGAGCGGCTGCTTGCAAAACTTAGTGCTGTGACACCCCCTCTAGGTACACCTTCGCATTGCGTTTATACTGCATCCAGAATGTTTGGCCATTGTTTAGTTTCTTCACTGGATTTTGCATGAGTGTCTCTGCCAGCTTTTACCACTCAAAGCCCTTATAAGCTTTGTTCAGGGCTTGCTAGGAAGAAAGCTAGTCACTGGCAAGTTTCAAGCACTAGGTTCAAGACAAAGACTACATGCAGGACTTCCATCTTTTTAAACGTTAACATAGCAGGTGCAGAGGGCCTGATCATGCCTGGGCCAGGACACTTGGAGCAAAGGTCTTCACTCTTCCCTTTCATGCACCCTGGCATCCCAATGGCAGGTGCCTCTCTCCTCCCTAGCCCAGAGCCAGAACTCAGACTGCTCTTTCATCCAATCAAGGGTCTTTCTTTCATCCAATCAAGGGCCTGAACCTTCCGAGATTGGCAAGACAACTCTGCTCCCACCTCCCTCCCCCAGTCCAGTCAGCTGGACTGTGCCTTCCTCCACCCAGGTCTCCTGTTCCTCCACCCCACACCTCCTGCTCACTGTAGTCAGCTACCCCAAACCAAAACAGATGCATTTTCAAACATCTTAGCTTTCTGCCTCCCCTCTACCCCCACCCACTGTCTGTTCTTCTGGCTAGAAGGAACGAGCGAAGAAACAAAATGATCGTTGCTCGTGATATCTTTGTGGCGCCTTCTGGATCTCTGAAAGATTTCTTTCTGATGCGGAAGCTGCAACCAAGTATTGAAGCACGAGCACATACTTGCTGACTCAAGTTGTCAGAATTGCTGACTCATTGCGAGTCAGTGGCCAGATGAGTGAGTCAGCGTGAGAGTTAATGACACGTGTGACTTGATTCAGACCATAGACCAAACCTTCAAAATTCAAGTCACGAGTCTTTTTCCCCAACACTGCTACTGGGGAGCCTCTCAGGTGAACCATATTACTCCAACTGGCACAAATTGGTATCTCCTGTCCTTTGGGAACATCCTGACAATTACCCTTTAACTGCGCCCACAGGCAGCAGGCTTTGTTTCCTGAAATGGTTTTCAATCCAACAGTAAGATACAATCTTTATCTTTTCTTGCTGCAAAGTCAAAAATTGATTTGCTGCTGGAGATAGTGCTTCCCATCTAGCAGTAATAGCTCAAGTGAATTACCACCAGTGGCTATCAAGAATTCTGTGAACCAGTTTCAATTTGCAAATTGGTAGTTTGAAAACTGCTGTCATTTTATTTTATTTTTGCCTTGCTGAATCTATTACAGACTGCATTCTTAGAAAACTTGGTTAAATGCATTGTGGGAATGACACCTCCTGGAGAATCCTTGGAGCAGGGTGGGGGGAGGGGAAGCTTAATCCACTGTGTAGTCATTGTCCAATTTCCCAAATGAGCTTGGAGTTGTTTTTTACTTATATTAGCAGAATTCAGAATAAACTGAGCTCTGTGCAAAACTCCATTTGTATGCATAAGTGGGAAGAGCAAGGCAAAACAAATAAGACCCATCGGTATTAACCCAGTATGTATCCACTTTCGCTGGAGCCCAGGGTAGACCTGGGCTCCAGCGAAGATGGATACATACTGGTTTAATACCCAGTGAGCCTTTCAAGATTCCTGAGGAGATATCTAGAGTAGTCTCAGCAAGATTTTAAGGAGTCTGCAGGAAGGGAAGAAACCCCTAGGCATCACAGTCTTTGTATTCCCAGATTTGGGCATACTAGGGGTATGTTGAGTGAAGTGGATTGCTAGGGCTATTCAGTAGGGAAAACATTGGTCTTAAAAGAAATGCCAGTCTTCTACCACACATGTACTTATTGAGTGAGTTCTCTCCCTTATGGTGATTTTATATCATTATTTATTTATATACCGGCTTCTCTGCAGAGTGCTCTTTGGATATTGCTCAAGGCAGTTTACATAGGCAGGCTTCCTATACCCAATAAGCAGGGATGATTTTTTTCGGTGATCAACACAGAATGCTAAATAATGAGAATTTCTATTGAAAATGCTACATAAAAAGAAATTTAGGTCAAAATGCAAAAAAAAAAACTCACTGCTTTTGCTTATTTTGACAGTTTGAAATTTAGACCAATTAAAAAAAGTACTTTTGTGTATTTTTGACAGAGTTTTGAGAAATCCACATATAATTTTCAGTAAGGGATCAGGAGGAGGAGTGGCAGAAACAGGAGGAAGCTTGCTTAAACTTGCACGAACGTGCATGTTCCTAGTTCACAGTGCACACGGGAGTGACTTTAATGGAATGTGGAAAGAGAAAGTTGTAGTTTCTTGACGCTCCAAGCAGCAATCAGAGTGCACCTTGGGAATTTTTGAGCAGGTTATTTTGGGCTGGGGTGTGTGTGCCAGGAATTGCTTGCCTTTGTAGGGCCCTTCACTGTTTGTACAATTTGCAATAAAAATTTGGATAAAAACACACTGCAATTTCCTATTTTAATCAAGAAATTTTGGAAAAAATATCACCAAAAATGACCCCACCCATACCACTAAGGGTCATTACAATGTTGTAGAACCCTTCAGCCTCCAGCTGTCATCCTTCAATGGTTTAGCCAACTTCTTCTTAGTTGCAGGAACGCTCAGAGCTTTTTACAGGCAAGCCACACAGATCACCCTACAGTGCTTGACAGCGACTCCTCTCTGCCGCCAAGGGTCACAACAGCTTATCAGTGACTTATCTGGTCTCTCCCCCAGACACATCCCAGAGCTATACCTGCTGCCACAAGTGCCACCCAGCCCCTCATTCAACTTCCATTCTGCCCCATTTCCCCCATTCTACCCCTTCCCTGCTTGGTTCCGCCCCTGCCGTCCCTCCTTCCTGCACTGACTTTCCAGCACTGGGGATGTGGAGGCTCCACTGACACGTTCCCCACTTGTGATTGCAGCCCAGCTCCATGATATGGCAGGTCACCTTTTCTGGCAGCCGTGAAGGACCTTATGCTGCCGGAATGCTTGTTCTGGTAGTCTAAGGCCCATATAGGGTTAGGCTTCCCGTAGATCCTATTTTCATTTGTTCTGGCAATTTTATTGCTCCTGATAAATCATTTTGTTGCTAGTTTCTTTTTCATCGAGGCCTCCCCAAGGTGATGGCATGTTTGTTCCTGGATCCTGGAGCTGCATTGCCCTTACCCTGACAGAGGCATACGTACAGTACCCCAGGGGGAGGTTGATGCAGCAGGTGTCGGGAGCGGCAGGGTGCAGTGGGGGAAAAAATGTTGTGCTTTTTGGCCTGTCCGCCCTCCCCTGCATCTGGTATGCAGTGGCGTCTCTACAGGGAGGGCAGAGCTCTAAGTGTTGCAAGAAGCCTTACCCTGTCATGTACATCCCTCCTCTCCCTTGCTGCTGTAGCCAGTAAGCAACGCCAAGATGTTGCTTTTCCCTGTGAGGATTGGCTAAAACGGTGCAGGAGAGGAGTGATTTCCACTGCAAGGTGAGGCTTCTTGCAAGACTTAGAGCTCTGCCCTCCCTGTAGAGACGCCACTGCCGGTATGCTCCTAAGTGAACCGATTCCGGACGCTGGGTGGGTGGCAGGGCAGCAGCGCTAAGAGCCTAGTGATATTGCCCCGCCCCACCCACCCCCAGCGTGCTTTGAGCCAGTTTTGGCTCTGACCCAAACAGTGCTGGAAAGTTGGTTAGGATTGCACCCATTGTTGTATTTGTTTTTGATTGTTTTCATTCTGGTTACGCACCTTGAAAGGTAGACAAGCAATGTTTTAAGTACACACATCGAGTTCCTTTTTTTGAAAAGAGACAAAGTAGAACTCTTAACAAGAGCTGAGGTTGAAAGAGGATGGTATGGCAGTAAAGTTCATTTTAAAAAGATGAGAGTCATGTCAACATACTGGCGGCATTCTCTATCCTTTTGGCTTTCATCTTCCTAAACAGCAGTACTTCAGCCAAGAGGAAATTAGAAGGTGGAAGAAACTCAGTTGAACTTTGCACTGCGGGGGGAGGGCTCCTCTTTTCAACAGTACCTCATTCAGGTACTGTTGAAATGACAAATTTCCCATGGCAGGGAAATGGTTGTCCACCCACACAGTAGGAGAGTTCTTAGGCAGACAGGACCCTTAACACTCACAAACTGAACTATATCGATTGAGAGCGGGTGGCGGAGGTGGTATGTAATTTGATCTTGCATTCTTATAAATTACCTAACACTTCTCCAGGTCATCTTCAAAAATTCTTGCCAGCATCCCTTCAACGTAGGATGAAGCCAGTGCCATGATCTGTGATTTAGGCTAGTCACACACGGGAGCATAGACAAAAATCAACAGAAAATGGCAAGCCAGGTTGATTTCGCTTCATAAAATGTGGGTACATAAATTGGTCATATGTGCCATTAGTGAGATGGATTGCAACACCCCTAAATTAACAACTTCCTATCCCCAATCCCATCCCCTGACAAGTTACAGCATGCAACCACACCCGCTGAGGTCAATCATTGAGCGGGAATGGTATTAATCTGGGTCAACCTTTGAGCTCAGCAACCAATCAGAAATTATAACATAGGATCCTATATAAAAACTGCTTTCACTACAGGTGCAATCTCGGGTCCTACGTAGCGCCGATATAGTGGCACCCCATGTCTGCGCTCCCAAGCCAGTGCTAGCTGCAGGGCCAGTCTGGAAGTGCGGGCGCCAAGCCGCCTCTGCGCTAGCCAAACTCGGCTGACACAGGGGCGGTTCTGGGAGGGTGGGAGGGCAGTCCTGGGTGGACGGAAGTGGGAGGGGGGTAGGCGGGGTGGGCAGGCCAGTGGGTGGGCCAGCCCCGGGAGGGAGGTGGGGGTTGGGATGCAGCCGTTAGGCAGGTACAGGTCCAAAGAACCCATAGGGGAGGCTCCAGTGGCCTCCCAAGCTGCACTGAATGCAGCGCAGGCCCACCAGCTGGCCTGCTCCAGCTCAGCTTAGGATTGGGCTGCCCATGAATTTTCACCTTGTGAGCAGTCTTCATGGAGTGAGATCGAAGTGTGTATAATGAGGAATTACTGAATAATTTTATTATTTTACTAAAAATTATGTGCTGCTTTGGGGGCTCTGATGGAAAAGGTTTCATGCAAAAAACCAAGAAGACAAGGCAGCGCAAGTTGGTCGATTCTCTTCTACCACTTCCTGCTAGCTTTCCATCCTAGCAGCATCGTTGTAAACAGTGTTGCTATGTGCCTGTCTGTTGCACAGCAACCTTCTGAGTGTGCTCTCATATTTTCTGGAACTCCTTCCTTTGCGGATCGGGTTGCTGCACGCCTTGTGTTCTCTTCCACAATGACATCTCCAGTTTCCCTGTCTGGTTTCTCCATCTCAAGTTTATCATCTGTGGACGTTTTTGGAAGAGCAATTAGCAAAAGGATTGCTGGCCACACCCCTGATGTTTCACCCGCCAGGGGGGCTGGCTGCGGCTGGACCCCCCAACCTTCATTTAAGGCCTTGCCCATTTACCCTGCTTTGATTAATTGCTGCTGGTCTCTGGCTCCTCTTCATGGTAATTTGTTGCAATAAAGTGGCCCGTTCATCCATACACACCTGTCTTTCGTGGCTTCATCGGGGGGATAAGAACATAAGAAGAGCCCTGCTGGATCAGGCCAAAGGCCCATCTAGTCCAGCTTCCTGTATCTCACAGCGGCCCACCAGGTGCCCCAGGGAGACACAAGACAACAAGATGCTTGCATCCTGTTGCCACTCCCTTGCACCCGGTACTCTGAAGTAGCCCACCACCTTTGTAAGGAGGTTGCACAACACATCATGGCCTATAGCCCACGATGGAACTTTCCTCCAGAAATCCGTCCAATCCCCTCTTAAAGGCATCTAGACCAGATGCCATCACCACCTCCTGTGGCAAGGAGTTCCACAGATTAACTACCCGCTGGGTAAAAAAGTACTTCCTTTTATCTGTTTTAACTCTCCCAACCCTCAGTTTTAGCGGATGCCCCCTGGTTCTGGTGTTTTGAAAGAGGGAAAGAACATCCCTCTACCGACTCTATCCCTTCCATGCATAATTTTGTATGTCTCAATCATGTCCCCCCTCAGGCGCCTTTTTTCTAGGCTGAAGAGCCCCAAACGCTGCAATCTTTCTTCCTAAGAGAGGTACCCCAGCCCCCTAATCATTTTCGTCGCTCTCTTCTGCACCATTTCGAGCTCCACTATGTCCTTTTTGAGGTGCAGTGACCAGAACTGCACATAATATTCCAGGTGTGGCCTTACCATCGATTTGTACAATGGCATGATAATATTGGCTGTTTTATTCTCAACCCCTTTTTTAATTACCCCAAGCATGGAATTGGCCTTCTTAAGTGCTGCCGCACACTGGGTCGATACCTTCATTGAATTGTCCACCAGCACCCCAAGATCTCTCTCTTGAGCTGTCACAGACAGCTCAGAACCCATAAGCCTATAGATGAAGTTTTGGTTTTTTGCCCCAATGTGCAACACTTTACACTTGCCTAAGTTGAAACGTATCTGCCATTTTGCTGCCCATTCCCCCAACATGGAGAGATCCTTCTGGAGCTCTTCACAATCCCTTCTGGTCTTCACCACCTGAAAACGTTTATCCCTGTCTCTAGGTCATTTATGAACAACTTGAAAAGCACCAGCCCCAAGACAGATCCCTGGGGCACTCCACTTTTCACCTCTCTCCACTGTGAAAATTGCCCATTAATCCCCACTCTCTGTTTCCTGGCCCTCAACCAATTCTGGATCCATAAGAGGACCTGCCCGCTTATTCCCTGACTGTGAAGTTTCTTCAGCAGCCTTTGGTGGGGGACTGTGTCAAACGCCTTCTGAAAATCCAGGTATAGGATATCCACAGGTTCACCCACATCCACGTGCCTGTTGACCTTTTCAAAGAATTCCAAAAGGTTCGTGAGGCAAGACTTACCCTTACAGAAGCCATGCTGACTTTCCTTCAGCAGTACTTGTTCCTCTACGTGTTTTAGGATTTTATCTTTGATGAGGCTTTCCACCATCTTACCCGGAACAGACGTTAGGCTGACCGGCCTGTAGTTTCCAGGGTCCCCCCTTCTCCCTTTCTTAAAGATTGGCGTGACATTGGCTATCCTCCAATCCTCTGGCACCGTGGTTGTTTGAAGGGACAAGTTGCATACTCTAGTTAATAGGTCATCAACTTTCGTTCTTTAGTTCCTTAATAACTCTTGGGTGTATACCATCTGGGCCTGGTGACTTATTTATATGTAGTTTATCAATTTGATCTGAAACATCTTCTTTATTAACCACTAGCTTTTATGTACCCAGCTTCGCCCGGATGTTTATATGTCCCATCACTGACCCCTCCCCACTCACCAGGCATACAGATGGCCCGGAATAGGTTTCCTGCGGGAAACCTATTTGCTGCTGTTTGTCTTCAACTGTAAAGAGTTCAGTTGCTGCTTGAAGATTCCGCATGTCATTTGCATGTACTTTGCATCACATCATGACATCATCAGAGCCTCGGAATGCAGTGGCTCAGCCCATAGCCACCCATAGAGAACCACAAATTCGCTTGTACCCGTGCCCGTGGGGGTGCGAGGCGTTCCAAAACTGCGCAGCGACGGTCTCGGGGGGCCAAGGCACCCGCATGCTGAGTTTGGCGCGAGTCGGTCCAGGCGTTGCGGAGCCTATGTGGAATATACACACATACACACATACATACACGCATGCGCTCTTCTTTATATATATAGATTATCTGATTTAATTCCTTAGTTAGGAAGGGCTGTTCGGGCTGCGGTATCTGCCCAAGTTCTTCTGCTGTGAAGACGGATGCAAAGAATTCATTTAACTTCTCTGCGATCTCCAAGTCCCGTTTTATCTCATCTTTCCCTCCCTCACCGTCCAGCGGGCCGACCGCCTCTCTGGTAGGTTTCCTGCTTCTAACGTACTTGAAGAAGCTTTTATTATTATATTCCCTTTTATGTTGCTAGCCATGCGTTCCTCAAACTCTTTCTTGGCCTCCCGTATCACCTTCTTACTTGTCTTCTGCCACAGTTTATGTGGTTTTTTATTCTCCTCACTGGGGCAAGACTTCCATTTACGGAAAGAAGCTTCCTTGCTCTTTACAGCTTCTCTAACTTTGTTCGTAAGCCATGCAGGCACCATCTTGGACCTTGTCGAGCCCTTCTTTCTTTGCAGTATACACTTCCGCTGGGCCTCTTCTACTGTTATTTTAAACAGCCTCCATGCAGCCTGGAGAGACTGGACTGTTTTTACCTTCCCTTTCAATTTCTTTCTAACTAGCCTCCTCATCTGAGGGAAATCTGCCCTTCAAAAGTCAAGGGTTCTTGTGTCAAATTTGCTCTGCACTCTTTCCTGGACATGCATGGCAAAACCAATCGCAGCATGGTCACTGTTCCCCAATGGCTCAGTAGCACTTACATCCCTAACTAGGTCCCAAGTACCACACAATATTAAATCCAGAGTCACCAGTCCTCTGGTGGGCTCCATGACTAGCTGCTCTAAGGCACAGTCATTCAGCACATCAGGGAATCCGGTCTCTCTTTCTTGACCAGAGCACCAGTTGACTCAGTCGATATGAGGATAATTGAAGTCCCCCATGATTACAATCCTGTCTCTCTTGGTCAATACATTGATTTGTTTCCTCATTTCAAGGTCACCTTCAATTTTTTGATCCGGAGGACGATAGCACACACCCACTACTACATCGCTATTATGGCCTGGTAGTTTAACCCACATGATTCTATGGTGGAGTCCGGCCCACCTTCAGTTTCTACTCTGCTGGATTCTAGCCCTTCTTTGATAAAGATGGCCACACCACTGCCAACATGCCCTTCCCTGTCCTTCCTATAGAGTTTATAGCCTGGGATTGCAGTACCCCACACAGCTAACCGCACAGCTAACCGCATTGCTGATGTCTTTCATCCCCACCTCTGAAGAGGAGAGGGCCCGAGGTTCTCTGGCTGGGGTATTATGATGCCCCAGTTTGAGAGCATTTGCACTAGGAACTAAAGGCCTTCAGGCCTTCCAAGTTGAACACCGTGATACACTGCAGGACAGCTGCCCTCCCACCTCTGGCCAGAGAATGTTTCAACTGCTGGCCGCTCACCTCCACCTCCACCCTGCCTGAAAAGAAAAGAACTCTGCTCTAACTTCCAGTGTTGCCCAGTGACTGGCAAGGGCAATGCAACAGAGCAACAACCTCTAGCCTCTGTCATTGGTCAGAGGACTAAAAGTTCCTGGCTTGCTTTGTTCTGTCATAAGCTACCATGGGGATAATTTTGATCAAAAGGCCAGATGTAGAGCTAAAAATAACAAACCACTCCCCAGCCTCTTTTAAAAAATATTTCACCTCTGTTTGTTGATGTTCTTTGCAGCCAGAATGGCAGGTACAGGCTTAGATCTGAACAGGGCGTCTTTCACCACTGCCTGAGAGAGACCAAGGGGCAAGAAAGAGAAGGTGAGCATTAGTGCCCAGTGGAGTCCAAGGGGGTTGCCCCAGCCCTCTCCCACACTTTCCTCCAAATCTCACAAGTCAGAGGCTCTTTGTCATTGACAATATCTCAAAGCAGGAATTACAGCTCCACAATACCGGTTTAATGTTCTTGAAATCAGATTCAGCAATTTTGTTACAAATGGCTGCGTGTGCCCTTTCTATGGCCACAACAACTTCAAACTTGGCTTTACTGGTCTTTTCTTTAATATGACCCTGGATTGTCTCTCCTATAGAGCGGCGTTTTGGACTATAAAATACAATCAATAGTCGTCATCCCCTCCTTCTCTCCCAACAATGTCTCCTTCTTTTACGCCACCACCACCACCTGATGGGAGGCTTCAATCCACTTCCAAAATCCACCTCTAAGCAGCCTTCAGAGCAAAGAAAGGAGTGTGCAAGGGACTTGGTCAGGCTTTGTCCAATCCTGACCTCGTGGCTGGTGTATTTTATCTTGTGGGCCTGGCAGTGGCAGGCCCACAAGATGGCAGTTACCATCCTATCATTAGGGCCTCTCTTCCTGGAGCAGATATGGCAGCACTTGCTAATTTGATTCTGCTGCAACCTTAGCACTTGCTAATTTGATTCTGCAAATAGTAAACTACTGAAAAAAACCCTCATCTTCCTTCCAGGTACATACAGGATTTGTGGATAAAGCAAGTACAACTGAAATGCCATAGAATCTCCTGTGCTCTCTCCTCCAAAGGAAACTGGGTGAGAGCAGATTTGCCATTGAATCTTCTCACGGCTCAAGAAACTTCTCACTGCTTCCATCACAGCATAGAAGAGAAGCTTCTTTCACTTCTTTCACCACAGCCATGCCTCACCTGGTGAGATTCAGAAGATGTCCACAAAGGAAAAGGTCAGCTGCTTTGAAGCATTTAATCTGGTCCCGGGCATCACTTTTCAGGTAATTTCCCCCTGGCTGGCAAGAGACAACTTCCTAAGATTGTCTGAAGTGTCAGAGATTCAGAACATAAAAGCCTTTAAGATGCCCTTCTTGGATCTTTCAATAGGCTCAAGCAGTACAGACAGGAGGAAAAGTATGAGATCCCTGCCAAAATCTACCCTCATTACTAATACACTACAATAACTAATAAGATCACTAATACTCTCTTCGTCCTTCCCTCTTCTTCTTACTTCTCTCTTTTTATAATAATAAGGTTGAAAAATTCAAAATTAGAGTAAACCAAGAAAAGTTTTCTGGTCTGGTCTAGTCTGGTCTAGTCTTTCTGATCTGGTTAGGACAATATTCTAACCAACTGACAGTTGAACCAAGGGACTATGATGTCAGAGTGTGATGTCACAACAAGGCCATCACACTGCCAGGAAACCCCTATGGGATCAGAACATTGTGGGTTCATTAGCCTAGCACCATGGGCCTCTGGTCAGAGAGGTTCCACTTGGCAGTCATGATTAGTAGCCATCGATTGCCTCTTTCCTTCTCTTTTAAAGCTACCAAACTGGTAGCCATCACCACTTTTTGTAGCAGCAAATTTCTGAAGATAATTTTGTTTCTTGCTTGTTATTTGTTTTTTTGTCTGCTTCTTTCATTGCCTTGTATACTGACCCTCAGTACAAATCATCAGGACAGTGGGCAACATACTAAAAAACAAGATACTGTACATGAAACACTTCTCCAACAATAAGTCTGAGAGCTTAATGAAGTCTTTGACTGATGCCGAAAAGACATTATGTGTCGTTTGATTATCTCCTGAATCAATGCCATCTACTTCATTGTGTCACCCAGAATTATGGAAGATGGAGAAAAACTCTAGTTACTTTCTCCATAGCTTGTGTCATGAATCCCTGTTTCCCTGGGGTCCCTGCTTATTTTCTGTGCCTTTTTTGTCTTGTTTTCCTCTATTTTGGGGAAATTTAACACACCAGCAGCTTTTGAGCATTCAGCTGCTGGGAACATCACTGGTAGCTTTTGTCCCTTTATTGCACCTCGCAAGCAAGGAAAGCATGGGTTCGTGCCCAATGTGCTGCAACCCAGTTGAGCACAAAGGGAGGAAGGTGTTTAGAAGACAGCTGTTTATTGCATGGTACCAATGGAAGAGGGACGTGCTGGTGCTGTGAGTTAAATCGCTGCTGCTGGGCTTTCTGACCAGAAGGTTGGGAGTTCTAGACTGCACAACGGAGTGAGGAGCTTGTCCCAGCTCCTGCCAACCTAGCAGTTCGAAAGCACTTAAAAATGTGAGTAGATAAATAGGGACCACTTCGGTGAGAAGGTAACGGCATTCCATGCACCACAGCGTATAGTCATGCTGACCATATGACCACGGAAGCTTGTCCTTGGACAAATGCCGGCTCTACAGGCTTAGAAACGGAGATGAGCACCACCCCCTACAGTCGGTCATGACTAGACCATTCAATCATGGGGAAACCTTTACCTTTACCTTACCAATGGAAGGCACCCAGAGAGGCAGTATCCTCTCAGATCATGTGCAATGTTCAAACCAGATGCAACTGGAATGTTCCTACCTTCGATAACATCATGTATATCTTTAGGAGTGCAGTCCTAACCTGGAGTCACTTGTGTTAGCCCAGGAGTGTTGCAGGCACACCGTAAAGGGTATTTGCACCACTCTCAGAGTCAGGGAGGCAGTATGCCGGCCTCTCTGACTCCACAAGTGGTCCAAAAATGCTTTACTTTACAGGCAGGAGGTTGTAGTCAAGAGGGTTAAAGCCTCCGTTTGCCTGAAGATAACATCCGAAGGTCGCCAGTTCAGGATCACCGGAAGTCTCCATGAGCGGCAGACCTTGTAAACTGCGACTGATTAGAGCTGAGCTACAGCTGCCTGTGAGAGGGGAGTGTGCTGGGCCAGTCGCTTCTTTGGTGGGAGCAGAAGCTGCTTATCAGCCAGCAGGAAGGCAAATTGTGTGGCCAGAAAGAAGCCTACACCATGAAAGTACCATCTGTATGTTGTATGTTGTTCTTGAAAGATAGAACTTCTTTGTAATTTGTAAAAAAACTTCATGTTTATGAATAAAGCCTGCCTATGTAAACCGCCTTGAGTTAAAGTCAGAGGAGCAATCTAATGACCTAAGAAAGGCAGTATATAAATATGAGCATCATCATCATCATCATCATCATCATCATCATTATTATTATTATTATTATTATTATTATTATTATTATTATTTGCAACACTCCTGACTTGTGCCAGCTTAACTCCAGGTTAGGATTGCACCCTAAGAGTAACATAGGCAAGAGCTTTAGTACCTTTCCTTTCAACTTCACTTTCTCTTTCGCTTCCCCCCTCCTCTCAGCCTTCTACATATTCTTATTGCTACTGCATCTTTCGCTCAGAGATTGTCCAGAAATTTCCTAGGATCATATATTTTTCAATCTCACCTGCACTTGTTGCCCTGTGGGATGCTGCGCATGCAGCGGCTGGAAGCACCCAATGCTAGTGGAACAATACTGGCATAAAATGCTTCTGCTAACCAGCACGGTTAATATGAACATAAGAACATAAGAAAAGCCTTGCTGGATCAGGCCAAGGGCCCATCTAGTCCAGCTTCCTGTATCTCACAGTGGCCCACCAGGTGCCTCAGGGAATAATAATAGAGCAGATACCTTTGCACAAGTAAGAGTGTGAGTTGCAGGTACTCCATCCAGGGCATGAGAAACTAGAATGAACTCTTTCTCCATGTAGTCCGCTGCGGTAATGCCAAAAAGAGGCCTAAATCGCAAACAA
>JAJKFI010000004.1:7865385-7881721 GCA_029204185.1 Lerista edwardsae
CTTCTGGCCTTATTGTTTGCGATTGAAATGCTATCCGTAGCGGACTAATGCAACATGTGCAAGTTGCTGGGAGGAAAGAATAGTATACATTGAATAAATTACCCCCCAAAAGTTGTGAGTAATTGGCTCTGCTGTGTAATTATGCAAAATGTCTAGCTCATCATAGTGGTTAATTAGGTCAATGTGAACTACAGCAGGGGAACTTTAATTTTTTTTTATCTTAAAGCTGATTTCTTCCGGTGGCCATGCCAGGAAGAGACAGGCATATTGGGGAAATGATTCATTGGCTCTGCTGCAGCCTAATTGTGAGACCGCCAAGTGGCTTTTCAGAGCTCTGCTGCTCAAATTAAATATGAGGGATTGGGAGGAGCTGCACTACAGACAAATGCATTTTTTAAAAAGCAACAGCCTAATGCCTTGCTTTCTCATGATCACACCCAGCATGTTGTGCCATGATGCTACATGGGCCCTTTTAAAACTCTCATCTGTTCAGCATTTGTCACGCCAATGTGATCATTATGGAGTATGCAGCTTTATCACACAACAGGGTACTATCTTCCCCATAGTGCCTGCTAGTCTCTGGCATCCAATAGATGGATCTGTCTCTATTGTGCATGCATTCTCCAGCTCCATAAAACACCATATTTTATCTATCACCCTGTGCCTCCCATGGTTTTTCAGTGTGATTGGCAAATGGAGGTCTATAGGCTGAAACTTTGATCTTGCATAGAGTATAAGTTTGGCACTTCAAGTAGTTTGACATCCTGCCCTGTCTCTCCCAGCATCCTTTGGGGACAAAGAACGAAGCCCACATTTAGGGGTGATGCACTTCCGCTTACTGTGAATTCCGGCAGTAGCTGGTTAGCATGAGCGATTTAAGGTTATTTAAACCTCTTTGCATCAAAGAGAATTTTCATGAGGATACTAATTATTCTCAAAGTCATCCCATTCATCATTCAAACAATTGCACTAGGAAAGCTGTTAGAGACAATCATGTATATTCATGTTCCAGAACCAAGGAGACTCTGAGTCTAATTAAAGTTACTGAGATCTTTCTGAAAAGAAGGAAATTGCATGGAAAGGGAATAAAGAAGTTCTACACCAATTTAAGAAAAAAAATAGCAGGTTGTATAATGCAACTTTGGGCTGATTCATCTAACCCCAAAACTGGCACAGAGCATGCTGCCATTTTTTAAAAAAGAATATGTTGCTGACATACATTTGCTTAAGTTAGTTTTTGATGCAAATGATAGGCCCACTTTGGCAAGAATGTTCCTTCACATTGTGAAAGCCTCTTTTCCACATAAACAACCTTTACTTCAGATGTTCACATAAATACCACAAATAAAGGTTTAAAAGGCCATTTTCAGCACCCACATGTCAAAGTCATCCAAAGTCATTGCATTCCCTCAAATTAATGGATAATTTGCAATGACAAATGTAATTCTTTCTATTCGCATCTCATCACTCATTGAGAATTGACATGGCCTGCTGGAACATTACTTGAACATACGTTGTATCATATGAACTAGCCATTGGCCCCGATATGAAAGTAGCACATGGGACCAAAATTATAAGGGTTTCCTTTCGCTTGGGACTATTGCATGGTCTGTAGCCCAGATTGGCAATTAATTTTGAAAAACTGCAATAATTTAAACTGAGAAAGTATAGAGGCCCAGCAACATTGGGTCTATTACATCATCAACAACAACTTTAGGTCCATAATACCCTTCTATAGCCAAAGGACTTTTTTCATCTCTTTACCAGTGTAAACAGCAACAGAGGTTATAAGCAGAGTTGTCCTCCTATGTATCCTTCTTTTCTTGGCATAACCACTAGAATCAACAGCTAAGGTGCATGGGAAAAAAACATTCATATGACTGTTCGCATTATTGGAGACCTGGTTTCAAGCTGGTCCTGCAAAAGGAGCAAAGATGGGAGAACTGGAATGTTTGGTGGCTAGGGAAAACATTGATATAGTAGGCATAACGGAAACCTGGTGGAATGCAGAGAACCAGTGGGATACTGCAATCCCAGGCTATAAACTCTATAGAAGGGTAAAGGGAAGGGCATGTTGGCAGATGGGTGGCCATCTATATCAAAGAAGGGATAGAATCCAGCAGAGTAGAAACTGAAGGTGGGCTGGACTCCACCATAGAGTCACTGTGGGTTACACTACCAGGCCATAAGAATGATGTAATAGTGGGGGGGGGGTGCTATCGTCCTCCGGATCACAGAATTGAAGGTGACCTTGAAATGAGGAAACAAATCAATGCATTGACCAAGAGAGACAGGATTGTAATCATGGGGGACTTCAATTATCCTCATATCGACTGGGTCAACTGGTGCTCTGGTCAAGAAAGAGAGACCGGATTCCTTGACGTTCTGAATGACTGTGCCTTAGAGCGGCTAGTCATGGAGCCCACCAGAGGTGACTCTGGATTTAATACTGTGTGGTACTTGGGACCTAGTTAGGAATGTAAGTGCTACTGAGCCATTGGGGAACAGTGACCATGCTGCGATTGATCTGTCTTGGGGCTGGTGCTTTTCAACTTGTTCATAAATGACCTGGAGACAGGGATAAGCAGCGAGGTGGCCAAGTTTGCGGATGACACAAAACTTTTCCAGGTGGTGAAAACCAGAAGGGACTGTGAAGAGCTCCAGAAGGATCTCTCCAAGTTGGGAGAATGGGCAGCCAAATGGCAGATGCGTTTCAACGTAGACAAATGTAAAGTGATGCACATTGGGGCAAAAAACCAAAACCTATAGGCTAATGGGTTCTGAGCTGTCTGTGACAGCTCAAGAGAGAGATCTTGGGGTGCTGGTGGACAATTCAATGAAGGTATCGACCCAGTGTGAGGCAGCAATTCAGAAGGCCAATTCCATGCTTGGGGTAATTAAAAAAGGGGTTGAGAATAAAACAGCCAATATGATCATGCCATTGTACAAATCGATGGTAAGGCCACACCTGGAATAATGTGTACAGTTCTGGTCGCCACACCTGAAAAAGGACATAGTGGAGCTGGAAAAGGTGCAGAAGAGAGCGACAAAAATGATTACGGGGCTGGGGCAAGCATCTTGTTGTCTCGTGCCTCCCTGGGGCACCTGGTAGGCCACTGTGAGATACAGGAAGCTGGACTAAATGGGCCTTTGGCCTGATCCAGCAGGGCTCTTCTTATGTTCTTATGTTCTAAGGTATTGTCTGCATTCAGCCGGAGCATAGGGAATTTACAGGAGATCAGTACCATGGCCAGCTCACTGTGCAGCTGTTAGAAGAGTATGGCAGGATACAAAGCAATCCAGAGCGGCAAGCTCACAACATTGCTCCAACATTAATATAATGCCTTTTCTGTATCTAGCCATCTTTCAGAAAAGAACTGAGCCATTGTGGAAACTCTGTGGTACTGGTCTTCAAACTGTGGGTTACCACCTGATGTCAGGTAGGTCTCACAAAGCTGGAAGCAGCCATCTTGGAAGCTGCAGATCTTACTCTTGCTATATTGTGAGAGTTAACAATTTGAATTTTCAAGTGAGTGTTGTTGTTTTTTAAAAAAAAATGTTTATGCAGTCCTTTTACATAATATTTTGTCCTAACCTTGTTTTCTGTCAGGGATGTTTCATGGTTGTACAATTGCTATAGCCCAAGAATGCCAGTTTGCATTCCAGGAGTATCATTTTATTTTGGCACAATGATGGCACTTCCTGCTTGATGTCCCTTCCGGCTATGACATCACTTCCGGCGGGTTCCCATACGAGTGCCATTCTAAAAAGTGGGTCCTGGTCTAAAAATATACTGCTCTATGGTATACTATAGTGCTACAAAATACTGTAGGTGAGAACAGAAGGCATGTTCAGAGACAGCAAGAAGATAAGGAAGTGAATTCATCATGAATGAATGGAATCATCCTGGCCAAACAGATTTTAGCAGAACTTGTTGAATATAGGAAGCCACTTGTGGATGTAAGTAATGAGACTGTGAAAGGGAGGCTTGTTCATTTGATGACAATTTATTGTTTCATTTTCTAGCTCACAGGGGGCATATAAGTAGACGGCTGTTCAAATTATTCTCCATTGTTAAATTAATCTCAAACAAGTCATTTGGCATATGCAATCAATAGGTGAAATTAGTCTCTTACGGTCACTGGACATATATTTCCCCAATGTGACTGTGCATTGCTTGCCACACACAAGAATGATGGTGTTGAGTGCCTATCAGGAACTTAATGAAAGTGTCAGTTCCTCTCATCGAGGGTTGATCTGTTGGACAGTCTTAACTAATGATTTGCATTGAGAGTCAGTCATCCAAAGGCAATTGCTTTTCAAGGAGCAAAGAGAGCATCATTGCTGCGTTGCTGGGTTCCCATTCCTTTAAAAAGTTGACTTTACTGCAAAATTCTAACAAAGCTTTACGTACATTTTTTCTCTGCTTTTAGTCCTCATCAGTGATGGAAATAAACAATAGTTGTCAGTCTAATAATTCCAAACTACTCAGGTGTGCATAAGAATCAGGCATTAAAGAACCTTGCCATCTGATACTAATCAAGATTCCCCTGTTCAGTCTAAACAGTTTTTTTTATTTAACCAGCACAATGTGATATAGATAAACAAATTAGACTGAGCCACCTAGAGAAATCATTGCAAGCATTCTTCATTTTAAAAAAAACACGGAGAATAAAAATTTTCCCCAAGCAAAATTTGGCATATGATTTCTTCTTTGTAAAGTTGCTCCTTTTGTTAGGTATCAAATTTGTAATAACAGAAGCAAATGATCAGATGTCAGGACAGTGGGGTACAAATACAGCAGTAGTAAGGGTAAGAAATGCAGCAAAGAACCTATATTATTACAGGTCTATGCATGGTTTTTATGGCCCAATCCTATATTCTGCCTCTTGCCCATTTATCACTAGGGTTTATTTATTTGTTTTAATATGTAACAATAAAAGTTGACCCAACAGACGTGTGCCATCCTCCCCGCCTCCAAGCGTGTCCTCCAAACACACTTTACGGTGTCCCTTGTGCCGGCCAAACTTTGCTGGCCTAACTGTGCCGGCCTAACTTCAGGTTAGGATTGCACCATAAATAAAGAGTTCTAGTATTAGCTCTGAAACATGGAAATGAGAGCTGAGTCATACCAACACCTTATTGGTTCCCTGCTGTGTCATAACAACACATCATTGGCTCTCAGGACAGCAATCTTACTGGTCAGTTTTGAGTTAAGGAAATCCATTTTTTGTTTCTGAAGGCAGCTATGTTTTCCTTTTTCTTTTTTTGCTATAACATTTGATAGAACACAGACCCTTCAACACGGTTTGATTCCTTACAGTCTGCTGTCAATTCCACATTGAATGATGTGGAAATACCAAAATCTTGGTATTTTTGAATAATACCATCATGTTATATGCTATTATTCAAAAATACCAAGATTTTGGGCAGTAGTGGTGTCACCCCCTCCTGTGTGTGTCACCTGGTGCAGCCCACCACCACCCCCAGGCCCCCTAGCAATGCCACTGCCCCTGACACAACCTCGTCACCCCATTCCGCTTCCCACCTTGCCCAGTTTCACCTCCACCCTACCTTTCCTGCTGCCTTTCCTGCTCCAGGGTATACAGGGTGGGCCATTGATGGATGGGGAACTCTGCTTGCAGCAGCACTCCCAAAATGGCCACTGACAGAGCTCTGCTCACTCTGGCGGCAGCCATTTTATAACATCAAAACTCTGTCCGACTGTTGCAAATAGCTGCACATAACAGCCCAATCCCGGATAGGGTTGGCCTGTTAGTTAGCCCGACCTCCTCTAACTGCTTCTTCCAAATGTATTAAAACCATTTGCATCTCAAATATGGCCTCTTCATATATATGAAGATACAGTATATATATAAAAAATAAACTGAGGTTTTATTTACTTGCGTTGCAAATACAGATATATTTAATAGATGGGTGACTCTTACACTTCTGCAAATATCTACACCTTTTCTCCAATATAATATCATACCAGACAAGATATAAAAAATTGAGCCACTGACTGTTTGTGGGCTTTAAACATTTTGTGCTATTGCTACTTCTAGGGAAACAGGATGTGTTGCTCTTCATTGCTGTCCTATTGAAATCTGGAGATACATTTAAGGCCCATGAACAATTTATCTAGCTGTGGAAACAGAAGTCTCTTTCAGTTCATTGCCCATCATCGTGATGCTTCATCCTGGTTGGTTTGTCAGTATCTCTAGTCTTTCATCTCCATCTTTCAACTTCATTCATCAAAGGGTTCATAACCAAAGGTTCAGCCACAAAACTGCTAATTTCATTTTACGCGTAAAGGCTGGTAGAGAACTAAATCACAGTTACGACGAAAATAATCTTATTTAATGACTAGTGAAGTTATGATTATTTAAGGATTTCATTGGCATGTTGTTAGGAGAGAGCTTTTGTGACACCAAATATATATTTGTAAGTTCCGTACTTTTCCTCTTGGGTTCTTGATAGACCTTCCACTTCCTTGCTCCTGACTTGCTGTTATACTGGTAGAGATCCCCTGTGACTTGGAAAGAAAACAGATCAGCATAATTGTTGGTACCTCAGAATGCCACATGCAGGGGAATGGCAACAAGATGCAGACTTCTAGTTGCCTTGTGGGCTCCTTGAGGCATCTGGTGGGCCACTGTGAGATACAGAAAGCTGGACTAAATGGGCGTTTGGCCTGATCCAGTGGGGCTCCTCTTATGTTCTTATGTTCTTAATTTTGGGTTATTGCCTGTGATTACAATGTAAGTATCATTTCATTATTTATCAGGCAGCCCAACCCTAAGGTGTGCTGGCACAGTCAGGCCACACAGCCTATGGTGCATCTAACATAGCTCAGGAGGTGGCTGGAGGTCTCCTTGGGGTAACCTTTTGGGGTAATACCCTTACCCCTATGGGGCTTCTCCCAGATCCCCAGCAACTATCTAGCTGGCACAAATACAAGAAGCGCTGTATATGGCTGCCCAGCCAGGGAAAGTTGGTAGGATGTGGCTTGTGCCACCCCCACCAATCCCGTACGCTTTCCGGGCCCGATCCTCCCCCATTCTGCCCTTCCCCGCCCAGATGGCAGTGGGGGAGCCACATCAACATTAGTAAGTTGGCAGTGTGGATAGAACAGGGCCTGGGGGATAAGGAGGATGAGGCATGTCAGAGGTGGGAGGGGTGTCATCTGGTGCAAGCAACTTATGCCAGAAGCTATCCCCTCCAGTCCTCCTGACGCTGTTTCCTCAGACTTGTGCCAGCTATAGAGCTGGTGCAGGTCCAAGGAGACCTGCTGGCGATCAAGGGAAAATATTTTCACTTACCTCTCCCCAGCCACCCATTTCCCTCCCCACAACTGCACCTCTTTTAGAACGCAATCCTAACCTACTTTCCAGCACTGACATAGCTGTGCCAATGGGGCATGTGCTGCATCCTGTAGTGGAGTAGTAGTCACAGAGGCCTCCTCGAGGTAAGGGAATGTTTGCTCCCTTACCTCAGAGCTGCATGACCCTTACCCCGGTGCTGGAAAGTAAATTAGGATTGTGCCCTTAGCATTGCTGCATACTAAGGTGGGAATAAGAATATGATAGGGCTGCAAGTGACCTGTGGGCTGCAGGTACATGCAAATGATTTACAGCACACTCCTGTGTATGTGTAGCTCTCTACATTGAACTGGATACATTCAATGGGGCTTACTCCCAGGAAAGTGTGTGTAGATTGCAGCCTCAGAAACTATTATGATAACCCCAGAAAGTTACGGTTCAAAGAAATTAGAGGTCATCATCATCATCCTATCCAATTCTATCTGCTATGGCAGAGTCTTCTGTGTGCCAGTCCCAGCACATTAATCCACATAATCCTGCTGGTAGCATACAAGCAAACCACCATAGTTTGGGTTGCTTCTGATTTAAATGTCACAGTTCTCTTGAAGAATATGCTAATAGCTAATTCAAATATTAACGCAGTCACATGACACAGCTCTACGCTGGATAGTGGAGAAAAGACATGCCGCGTGAATGTGGAGAACAAACCATCCCACATATGTTACAGTGCATATGGTGCCCCTCTACATGCACAGTGGAATATCTTACTGTATGTTAGCAAGGGAGAACGCTGTTGAAGTGGCCCAGTATTGGGTGAATGATACCTAGTTTTAACCTTTTATTTTATTCTAAAAATATATTTTGATGTATGTATAAAATTAATTTTATTAATACGAATTAATTCTGATTTGCTTCTGATACAAATAAAGAAAGAACTGGATAGTGGAATCTCTAGAAGGCATACAGTATGTCTTCTAGGAAACTCATTTTGATTCCTTTGAACATTCTCAAATGTTTCGCCTTAGCAATTTCCTTTGAATTGCACTTTTTTCCAGACTTAGTTCCAACACTAATTTTTTAAAAAAAAAAATAGCTATGAGTAGAAAGTGTACCTACAAACCTTTCTATAGCCTTTGGGGAAGACATTTCCTATGAAGTCTTTTGAGTTCACATATAAAGCAACCATGAAGTAAATATAATTTAAAGCTGAAAATTCAAAAATCACACACATGTTGATATACCACTATTAGAAATTATCAAAGAGCTAGGTGTGAATTTGACCTACAGCAAATATATATTCCAATAAAATATTACCTGGATCCTTGGCTTCTCCATCAAACACAGTTTCAATGCTAGTGGTTTCCTGGAGGGAGAAAAAATGCTGATGCTTCAGAAATATTATAACAAAGAAATGACTCAATTTTCAGTAGCAGACCAGTTTTGGTGCTCATTCTCCCAGACCTGAATAGCTTCAGCTACAACAGGTACTCACAGCACATGTCATAGGAACTATATGGGATGCCTATATAGGCTTCCCCAGTTATTTCAGTGGAGGAAACAGCCTCCATCCTATCTCCATGTACACCAATGAAATAACAGCATCACCAGTGTAGAAATCTGCCCACCAATGACACCATGGTGTCAAGGACACCAGCACTATGGCTACGCCAAATGTTAAATGCTGGATGGAATGCTCTTTGCCTGTCTCCTCCCATGGGCGGCTAGCAAGCAGCTTCAAGAAATACCTGGTGTGGGTTCTAAACAGGTTTCCTCCTTTTTGTCCCTGCCATGGGTATCTCTAGCTTGCATGACTGGCCAGGTGAGTGTCTTGCTGGTGAAGGCAGGTGCACAGCAGTGATACATAGGCATCATGGATGAGGCACTGATGTCAGGATGCTGCCCCATGGATAACATGCTGTGTCAATGCTTCACCATTGCTGGGGGTGTTGCTGGGAAGGGCCAGCCTAGCATTACTTGTTCAGGCCAGGCATCAGCTTGTTTACCTTGTTGAACCAGTGTCAGTGAATTTTCAGCATGGCACTGCCAAGACAGGCTTTGGATATGACAGATGTTGCACTTGCATCCATGTGCCATCTATGGAGCATCCAATAGGATTGGGCCACTGATCGATACTTTTGTAGTAAGAATAGGCCAAATTTTTCAATGATTGGGTGCATTAATATCATGGTTTTAACAACAACAAGAGTCCATTATAGGTTGCATCACTGGCAGGTGATATGAAATACTACTTACCATTGTAACTTCCACAGTTTCTTTCTGAGTTCCTGTTTCAATAATAAAATATTCCTTTTAATTATGAGGTTAAAAGCATTAAAGACATATTACATTTTACTTTTATATTCACACACCAAAATAATAAAATTATGTCTATTGTTGTAGCACAAAAGGACTCACCTGGCTTGTATGTTTTAATTCTGTAAAAAAAAAGTATATTTAAAATCATTCAACATACTGTAACATTTTCTATTGTCTGAATAGTGCACATATAGAATATAGAGCACCATTTCTGGAAGACACTTGAAGTAGGTGGAAGAAATGGTTGCATTTGTTTTCACTGGGAGCAGAAAGCTCAGGTGCATGCATCAATATATTGGATCAACCTATTGGAATCTGCTTGAGACATGGAATGGAAGCAAGGAAGAACTACACTATTTGTCTTCTTGGTTTGGAAGTAGAAAGGCATCCTTTTAAGGAAGCCAGGGGTTGAGACCCAATGGAGTCGTGGTTAGCAGTCACTTCCTCCTACTCTTCGCTGATCTACTGGGACAACAGTTGAATGCAGGGGGTGGGGGTGGGAGCACCTGGTGGATATAGCCACTGCCACCATCCCAGGCAAGGAACTGGACAGCCCAACCCTAACAAAATTCCCTGCACCAATGCAGCAGGTGGAATTTTGGAATTTACCGTTCAGGATAAGGGACGTTTGCCCCAGGGAGAACCACGGCCTCTGCAATGGGTCATCTCAGGCATGCGCCAGTAATATTCCACCTGCCCACTCCTGCCCCTGCCCCTGCTCTGGTCTTACCTACACCATGTTTGATTAGGTATACATACCTATTTATTGCTTTTGAAGTTTTGGCCTGCTTTTTGAAACACGTTTTGTCACAGTGGGCACATCTCCAAATCAAATAACACCAACAGGTTACCAGCCCAACAGACATAATGGCCATTAATGCAAAGATGAAAGGGATGTACCAGTCATCAGAACTGAAGGTGTTCACAGACTTGTATACCACGGTCAGGCCTTTCTTTTGCTGCAAATGCAAAGAGAACGAGGCACGTTATAAAGTTTTTGTTCGGACATATCCCTACAGTGAGAAAAATCCGAGCTAATCTTCTGAATCCCTTTGACATCCAGCTGCTTCCAGGAAGGGAGGAAGAGGTCCCACAGTGGCCAGAATAAAAATTAATAAATACATAGGTACATGGTTTTCTGAAGGCACTCATTTGAGAGTAATGCAGCTCTGGGATAAGCAATTTTAGGCTGCAATCCTATACACACTTTCCTGGAAGTAAATTCCATTGAATTCAGCGTGACTTGCTTCTGAGTAAGCAAGAAGTTGTTGCGTCAATGCTACGTCCATTGGGCCGACGCAGGGGTGCCGACTAGCACCCCCGCATTGGCATTACGGCTCCCAGGCCAACACTAGCTGTAGCACTGGCCTGGGAGCGTGGGGGGAGATCTGCCCTTGTGCCAGCTGAACTCAGCTGGAGTAGGGGCGGCTCTGGGCAGGCGGGTGGGGAGGACTGGGTTGGGGAAGGGCAGGCCGGTGGGCAGGCAGGGCCGGGGAGGTGTGTGGGCATCCAAGGACCTGTCCCCAGGCTGCATGGCCCCAATTCTGGCCATATGGCCACCTCAGACCGGTGCCTGCTCCGCTGCTCCTCTGCTCTCTCTCCCAATGGGGAGAGGGGCTCTTGCGCCAAGGAGGCTCCTCAGGCCTCCTGTGTTGTGCTGGATTTGGCGCAGGCCCACCGGCCTGCCTGCTCCAGCGCATCATAGGATTGGGCTGCCCATGTGTTCATCCAAAGATGCATAGGAAGTTGTGAAGTTCTGCACTGCTCATACTGCCAAAAGGCCAGGACCTCACCGCTAATCCCTTTCTGGAATTCGTATATTCTGCTTTTCACCAATTAACCAAAACATTCTTTCAATTTTATGCTCAAGTTAGCAAGCAAATAAACGGCGATAGTCAAGGCTCTCAGTTTATGAGATTTGGCGGGTCAACTGGGGCTGATGCTACTGTGGAAGTATCGCCCCCGTCCACGTTATAATCAAGTCATCTTGCTGCTGGCTCTCCCTTGCATTCACTGAACAAAGCCGAGCGCAGCTGACAGCCAGGATATTGAGTGGCTCTGAACAGCCTCCTGACTTTTAAGCTTAATAAGACAGACAGAGAGAGAGAGAGAAGAGCCACTTGGAGTTGTACACAACACCTGCAACTGCCAGTGGGGATTGTTTCAAGAGCAGAAAGAGTTGGCTTCATTATCGTGAAAATAAACTTTGCAAAACTGGGTGGAAACAGCCTCTTCACAGGAAAGAGAGCACAATGGAGCTCTAGAGAGGTAGGAATGGTAAGAGAGCAATAGGGCAGCAACTCTCAAACTGTGGGTCACAACCCCCTTGTGGGCAATGAGCCATTTTTTGAGGGGTCACGGCACTATTCAAAAGCAGCAAGGTATTCTGGCTCACTTCATACCTCATAAGGCCCTGCAGGTTTTGGGTAGATCGGGCGAGCATCCCACTTCTTTGCCCATGTAGCGCCCACAAATTCCCCCTTGTAGCTTAGCATTCTGGGATGCAACCTGGCAGTAGCAAGGCATTCTGGGGCATGACAGAATTGCCACAGCAAACAAAGTAGGTCATGGCAATATAAAGCTTGAAAACTGCTGCAATAGGAGCATCTACTAATTCATGCCCCAATCATAGCCCCCACCAATTTAAATGATGCCATGGTGCCCATGAAGTGCATGTTGCATCCTATAGGAGGGCAACCAGCCAGCCCAGGAATGTAAAAACATTTTGTACTTAGCTCTGTGTAGGCCACCTGGAAATCAATGGGTCTCCTTGAACCGACACCAGCGTTTTTGCTAGTGTAAGTCTGAAAAGAATCAGGGGGTGGGTCCAGCCTGGGAAGGGGGCATCGATTCTCAGCTTGTGCCACTGCCACCGACATCCTCCCCTGATGCTGGCTGCCCCAACCCATCCCTGTCCTGATCTTCCCCCAAACTGCCATGAGATCTAGAAATTTTCTTTTGAATCAGGTTCTCACAATACCAATATTGTCTGGCTAAGTGTCTGGTTCACCTGTACTCTAAAACATTGTTTTCCCATTCTTAAGCTATATTTTGAGACCAATTTCCAGATGGATCACACATTGTCTTTTGGCAGAAAAACACATTAATTTAGAGAAGAATACATGAATTTCTGTGTACGCTTTTGTGAATTGGAGCCCACTTCAACAGATGCATCTGTTACTTTTTTGCTGTTTATTTTGGTTTGTCTGCAGTGAACACATATATCTATGTACCTCAAAAGGAGTTGTTGCTGGAGAAGGTGTATTTGTTCTAACCACGGAAATGTCTATCAAGACCGTTCCTGTCCTGGGTTTGGAAACAGTGGCATCGTGCACATTATCATCTATAATGTGAACCACAAGGTGATATTGGTGCTGGACATCCACCCCACCTTCAAAGTCAAACGGGGTCTTTACGATCAGTTTAGGTGAGCTAGACCCTCGGGACGGGTCAAAGCCAAAATGGGTATTTTCATTTCCTTTGTGTGAGACAGCAAAAGAGAGAGATTAGAAAGTCTCCAAAATGTAGGCTTCCTTGGGCATATTTAACTATTATCTAGAGCAAGAGTCATATTGTACATTCAAATATATTTGAGCAATGTATGGATGTGAGAGCTGGACCATAAGAAAGGCAGAGCGCCGAAGAATAGATGCTTTTGAATTATGGTGTTGGAGAAGACTCTTGAGAGTCCCCTGGACTGTAAGGAGATCCAATTGGTCAATCCTACAGGAAGTCAAGCCTGATTACTCCCTGGAAGGACAAATCCTGAAGCTGAAGCTCAAATACTTTGGTCACCTCATGAGAAGAGAGGACTCTTGAGAAAAGACCCTCATGCTGGGAAAGATTGAAGGCCAAAGGAGAAGGGGGCGGCAGAGGATGAGATGGTTAGATAGTGTCACCGAAGCGATGAACATGAAATTGGGCTAACTCCGGAAGCTAGTGGAGGACAGGGAGGCCTGGCGTGCTGTGGTCCATGGGGTCGCAAAGAGTCAGACATGACTTAGCGACTGAACAACAAGTGTTGGCTATTTGGGCATGTCGATAAAAAACTAATAATTTCAAAAGACAAATGGCCAAATGAAGGTACAAACAACAGACGGGTTTCTTATTTTTGTTTCCATTTCCAGAGCAGAAATGAAAATGCTGACATTAGGGGCACAATCGTAACCTGAAGTTAGGCCGGCGCAGTTAGGCCAGCAAAGTTTGGCTAGAACAAGGGCCACTGTAAAGTATGTTTGAACCACTCTCCAAGTCAGCAGTGTTACAGCTGTTCAAGGCACAGAAAATCTCACAGCTGTTCAAGGCACAGAGCCTTTGTCATGAGAAAAGATGAGCCTTTTGGTTGGCAAGGTCATTTGGAAATAGAGACTAAGAACATTTGGACAGTGCTTGCTCTTTAAAGGAAAGACAAGAACCTTTACCAGAGACAATCTGAAACCGCATGGCAGTGGGAACAGAGTCCCTGTCATGGCAATTGAGCACAAAGCTGTTCACGTTTGTTCCAGGCACCACGCTGTCAAGTATTGTTGTTTTGTAAGTTGATGGCTTGCATTCGGGGGCCTCATCATTCTCTTCTTCAATATCTACTGTAACCTGTAAAAAAAATTAGCACAAACACATTGTCTCAAGAAGATCATAAAGAAAACCTGGTCGATGGAAGGTCTGAAGCCACATGGTAGGGTTCAGCAGCCAACACGAATGGAATGTGATGATGAAAAGTGCCTGCATGGAAGATTTCCAGAAGAGGGGATGACTCAGGATCACACTGGATGTCACGTTCTGTGACTGGGGGCGCAATCCCAGAGAATGCATAGCGCTGACGCAATGTGGTTGCATCGGCGCTACATCGTTAGCACCAACCTTGGGGTGCCAGCTGGCCCCCCTGCGTCAGTGCTACAGCACTCGGGCCAGTGCTGTGAGTGGTGTTGGCCTGAGAGTGCCAACGGGGAGCCTCCCATGCGCCAGCCGAAGTCGGCTGATGCAGGGGAGGTTCTGGGGGGAGGGCGGGTGGGGAGGAGGTATTACTGGGCGGGGGTGGGTGGGTCAGTGGGCATGCCAGCCTGGGGAGGGAGTGTGGGTGGGACGTGCCTGTTAGGCGGCATTCAAGGCCTCATCCCTGAGCTGTGCAGCCCCGATTCGGGCTGTGCGGCTTCCTCAGACCTGTGCCCACAATTTCGTGGGCGCAGACCTGAGGAAGCCATTGGGGAGGCTGGAGCCTTCCCTGGTGTAAGGGCACGAATGTGCCTTGCGCCAGGGAGGCTCCTCAGGCCTCCCAAGCTCCTCTGGATACAGCACAGGCCCGGAGGCCTGCCTGCTTCAGCGCATCTTAGGATTGGGCTGCCCATCACTACTGATAACCCTCAATATGTTTTTCTGTTTCAGAAAGTTGCTCTGATGACTCCCTCTTTGGATGGGGGCCTCAGGGTGGCAAGAGAGCAAATCTTATGGGAACAGGTTTTTCCCTCTGTGGTCATGGAACGCTTCAGGGAAGCAATTTGGATTGTGGTGTGAGTAGGAGAGGTGTCGACCCTTCCTTTCCATGCCACAGCCCCAATTCACTTACCAGTCACACATGTAGACCCAGTGGTGGGATTCAAATAAATTAACAACCGGTTCTATGTCCTTCAGGGCAGCCTTCAGGGCGGCCACTGCCTTTCTTCCCTCTCCCAGCCTAAAATTAGCAACCGGTTCTGCAGAACTGGTGAGAACTGGCTGAATCCCACCACTGTGTGGACCCCATACCACATCTGCTTCTTGAAATGAAAAAGACACCAGAAGTTCCAAATGGAGGACTTCCGAATCACAACTTGCTTGGCCCTTGGATGACTTTAAAAGGGAACTAGACAAATCCATGAATAGATCTGTCAGTTTTAATTGTCCATGATCACTCAATGGTATGTTGAATAGTGGGCCACTGAATACTAGTTGTGGGGTGGGGGGAGGCAGCCATGAGAACTGTTGTCCTAAAGTCTTGCTTGTGGGTTTCTTAGGAGTTTATAGTTGTCCACTGTAAGAAACAGGATGCTACATTAATTGCCCAATCCTAACCTCGGATGGTCTACAGCTTGCAGTGATGCTGGCATGTGCTACACTACATGGTATGGGCCGGCCAGAGACCATGACACAAAAGAGAGGTCTGAAGTCAATCAGCAGGGTCGGTCTTGCATTTTGATGAGATTACCTGGGAACCTACTGAAGAAGTTTTGAGTGACGTGGAGGAAGAGCACGTTACAAACAGAACAAAACAGGAAGTCCATGACCAACTAGCTGTGCCAACCGTCTATCTGCCATTGGCTCATTCGGTATTTAGTATTGACGGATACACAGGGAGGAAGACTTCCCTACACACCTGGAATTCCCTCCGAAAGGGGATGTGCCTGATCTACTCCAACCAGCCATTTAGCCCATGAAAACATTTGTATTATATTTCACCAGGTCTTTGAGTGGAGGAGCACAGGAAGCTAACTCTCTTTGGATGTTGCCTGATTAGTTTGACTGCTTTGGATTCTGGTATTCTAAACGTTTTATTACTGTTGTAAGCTGCTTTGGAATGTCAAAAATTGGGATATAAAAACAAAATAAACTCTTCCCATCTACCATCTTGGTAGCAGATCACCAACCTTTTGTGCTGCCATCCCAAACTGGACAGCTTTCCTATCGCATGCTGAGCTTCAGCCTTATGTTTTTGGGGACCCCCC
>JAJKFI010000004.1:7881731-7897738 GCA_029204185.1 Lerista edwardsae
CCCCCCCCCTCCCTGCCTTGCTCTTGCATCGCTCCTGAATGGAGCTCTTCCGGTCGCAGGGAGGCGTGGCCGGGTGCAGTGATGTCTCTGGCTGGCACCCTCTGTCTGGTGGCAATTGACAATTTCAAAGGCGTTGGCTCACTACCAGGGTTGTCAGGTGCGCTGAACTAGCCGCTGCCTTTTAAGCTCCAGTTTGGCCATGTGTGGATTCCACGTGGAATCTACACAGATTCTTCCTGCTTATTTATCCCAGAATGAATGGAGAGAGAGAGAGAGAGAGAGAGAGAGAGAGAGAGAGAGAGAGAGAGATTAAGTCAAAGTGACATCAAAAGTTACAACCAAAAGCCATCCTCCTTTAATTGTTCTTTTTTTTTTTTGCTCTGCTGCCTCTGCCTGCTCTCCTCCTCCTCCTCCTCCTCCTCTTCCTCTGCATATGACACCCTCAAAACTGGCTTGGTGGAAAGTATCTCAGGAGTCAGGACCAACTCTAGGAGTGGAGGGGCCCAAAGTGGTGCATTCCCAAGGGCCCCCCACCCTCGCAGCAGGGCTCCCCACTCACCAAGAAGAGCGCTTGTGGTGCCACATGCAAAGTGGGGCACTTAGAAGTAGTTGGTGGTGACATGATGCCACCACCACCAGCTGCTTCCAGGAGACCCATTTTGGGTCTTTCAGAGGCAGGGGTAAGCGGAAGGGCCCAAGGTAAAGCTGTTCTGCTTTCCCCACTGACCTATAGCCCATAGAGATCCCGGCTGCTGCAGCAGGTGATACGCTCACTGCGCCGGTGCCCCCAAAGTGCAGGGCCCAATGCGACGACATTGGTCACATTGGCTTAAGGCTGGCCCTGCAGGAGTTCCATTCCCAACATCTTCACTGCCCACACTGTGAAAATCTGGACGAGGAGTACAGGGCGCCGAGAAGGGGAAGGCAATGAAGAGGGAGGTGGCGATCCTCTTTCCAAGTGCTGGAGAACTGTTGACAACAAGACTGTAATGGCCAATCCCACCTCCATCTTCAGCTCCATCACTGTGATCCCTGGCAGTGGTGTTGGGGGAGCAGGTCAGCCCCCTGGCTAGGCAGTAGACTGGGAAAGACATAGACCAGGATAGAGCACCCTCTGCCAGTTGCTACTCAAAGCAGGTGCTTCAATCCACTTCTTGGTTGGGCTGCTCCCTAGGAAAAATTTTTGTTTCGTTTCCATTCCTGTCCACCCACCCATTCATCTCTTCTGTTCTTAACCATTAAAACTCTTACCACATTCCTATTAAGTGTGGTCAAACAACATTGCTTTCTACCAAAACCTGCAGATTCTTTTAAAAGTGAAGTTGTGCACAAAGTCTAGAGCTAACCTACGTCTTTGTAAACTGTCACTCCATAGAAAAATTAAATGCTGCATTTAGTTATGGTCAACAAAAGTTATGAACATGTGCACCACCTGGTGGTTAATATGGTACATTTAGACCATGGACACAATTTGCCGTTCATGGATAACTCCCTGTCTTTTGCTGCTGTGGTTCTCAGGTTGCCAGCAGTGGGGCCATTGGGACTCTTGGGGTCCCCCATGGCACCTGTACCTATTGGAAAATTTCTTATTGGTGATGGGGGAAAGCAGAGTAGAGCAAGCAGCGGATTTTCCCACTTAGGGCATCACCTCACGGGAACCTTCCTCACCCAGGCTGACTGCTATTAACAAAAGACACAGGAGGCAGAGACTTGGTAAAGATGCAAAAAAAAAGTTTACTCACAGTTCCATCCAGTGCATATCTACAGTGTCTGATTAGGATCAGAGGTACAACTAACACTTAGAAGGCAAGGCCCTACAGCTGCATCGGCATGCATGGAGGTGTGCTTAAGATGGTGGGGGCATCAGATACCTTGGTATGCACGTATTATCAGCTTGGTGGTCAGAGGAGAAAGGGGACATGCTCAGAGGAAAAGGCCACACCCCCGCAGGAATCACAGAGAGGACAGGTGAGAAGGGTCTAGGTCACAGGACATCACATTTCCCCTTTTGGACATTAGACTGCCCCCTCTAGACAGCAGACGGAGTTGTGCCAACTCCAACAGTACCTTCCCCCTGATGGTGCATTAGGCATTGCCATTGGTACTGATGGTTCCATCCTTGGCTTGGCCAGGTGACCCTCTGATGGCAGGGTCACATTAGGAGGTATTATGCCCAAGGTTATAGTGACCATTTCCACTTTAAACGAGAATACACATTACAAAAGCCAAGGCTCACCTGAGCTTCGTAAGAATTGCTCTGTGATATGGAATCTCCTGCTTCAAAGGAACCTGGTCTATAATCCGAGGCTGGATTTGTCTTTAAAACCAGCACTTCTATTTACTTTGCGCTTGCACTGAATAAGGTGACAAATATTCCCTTTTGCTTTAAGTTGTGAAACTCCCATTGGTGTTGAAAGATCATGAAACAAGAGCAGAAGTGGGCCCGGGGGAGTCCAGCTCATTAAAAGAACATCCACTGCTCTGAATAATTTATACAAAAATATATTCCAGCCTAGCATTTGAAGTTTTTGCCATGGTTTTCCCCAGAGCTTAGAATAAAGGAACAAGTGATGATAATAAATCACGCCGATATTCTGCTCCATATCTTGGAAACTGTCAGGCTTCTGTTTAATGTTTGCTTCAGAGCTGAATTATCAGCCACTGAAGACAGCGCTTTATAATTAAAATCCAAATAGTCCCTTAATTATAGGCATTGCTAACATATCATTCCTTGCTATATAATTACTTCTCACGGAGATGACTACTTATGATTATTTTTAAGAGTTGCCCAATAAAGCATCCTTCGTGACAAGGGTCATCAAATCTCATCGTCTGACACAAGGGTTCAAGGTTTTTGCCTCTTTGTGAGGGCATGAAGGAGATTCAGGGTCAGAGAGGCCAGCACACGGATGTGCACAGTGATGTCATTCAGGGGGAACGTGGGGGAACTCAGTTCCACTAGTTAAAATTAGGGCTGACGCCGCCCACTTCACTCTCCCAATTCCTCTGCAAAGAGCTTTTCTGAGTTGGCCAGCACTCAGGGTTAAAGGGAGTGACTCCGGATTCCTAGGGGGGCGAAAGGGGAAGGGCTGCAGTGGGGAAGTCCCGTCCTGCACAGCCTGCTTCCTCGCGCCCTCCAGCCACACACGTGGAGTCAGCAGCCACTCTGGTGAGTCTGCAGCCCACTGGGGAGAAGGGGCATCCTGGGGGTGCGGTGGCGAATCGAGGGGGGCCCTGAAGGGGACAGAGGGGAGCTGGGACTTTTTGAAGCTGCCCTCCTGATGTGCCCGGCATAAGCGGGCTTTGGTGTGGGGAAGCGCCCAAGAGTGCCGTCCGGAGTGGTGCCGCCCCTCAGCCCCTTCCACAGGTTCCTGCCTCATTCTGCTCAGCCAGCCTCGGCTGCTGCCCCCTTGCCAATTTTCAACTTCACTGGCAATTTTGAATAACTCCACCTCGCCTAGCCGCGAAGACCAAGGAAAGGCTTTCGCCACTGTCTCTCCAGTCCAGAGCATTTCACTGGCGCTCTGGGTGTGAGGCTTCTTTGGGAGACTGTCCCCATCGCTATTGGAGCTGAAGTTGGGGAGGGGGGAATTCTTCGCTTTCTGTTCTGTAGGCGCCAGGCGCTGTACAGAACTGGCTGGCTCCGCCTACTCATCGCTGACATCGTCGCTGGCTAGGAACCAGCCACAGGTAGACCTGGGCTCCGCCAGCCTCCGGCTTATGACATCACTTCCGGTGGGCGGGTCCTGACACGTGCCAATCAAAAGTGAGTTCCTGTTCTTAAATCATTTAGATGCCACCACTGGATGTGCACCATCCTCCCTGGCTCCGAGAGCACAAGCCTGGAGTTAGGCAGGCACAGTTAGGCCAGCAAAGTTTGGCTGGCACAAGGGACACCATAAAGCGCGTTTTGACCACTCTCTGAGTCAGGGAGGATGGCGCACTCTCTGAGTCAGGGAGTTGGGGTGTGCTGGCCACTCTGACTCCGAGAGTGGTCCTAACATACTTTACGGCCAAACTTTGCTGACCTAACTGTGCCAGCCTAACTCCAGGTTAGGATTGCGCTCTGAGAGTGGTCCAAATGCCCTTTATGGCAGCCTTTGTGCCAGCCCAACACAGAGAAATATCTGAAAATTACCTTCAAAGGGGCTTCTTCAGGATCCTTGACTGTGACTGTAAAAATCCCAGTGTTTCGTAGGATATTCTCTGCCACGTAAATTTCAACAGCTATAGGTCAATAGAAAACAACAGGTTATTCTTGTAGTATGAATACTGAATTCCTACTTCCGGGTCTCTTTATTGTAGTCTCAATTCTACTCCATCCCTTGTGCTTGAATTGGAGGAGAATGTCAGTCGTAAACATGCCCCAGTATACACAGAATTTCCCCAATCCCATTCATCCCCTTGATAAAGGTATGCCTGACAAGAAGGAAAGGACACTTTTAGAAAACCACCACTGATCCCACCATAGAAGCAAAGGTCCTTCATACCTTGGCCAGGCTGGGCAAGGGCTCCAGTGAAGACAGGTGGCTCATTGACATCAGCAATTCGGACAAAGATGGTTTGAGAAGCTGAACTCCCTTTGTTGTCTCTCACGAGAATGGGAAGGGTGTAAAGACTGACAGTCTCAAAATCCAACTTGGGCGATGCTCTCGTAATTAACTGGACAGTTGAAGAAATGGGGCAAAGTCATTTTTAGGCAGTAGCACCCAATCTATGAACCTCTTGCCTTGGGAGAACAGTCTGCCCCCGCCCCATGGCATTTTGCCACTCACTCATTCCCCCTCCAGGAGCATCCCTAGAGGGGGGTGGGGAGCTAGGTTCTGCAAGGAGCAGAATCTTTCAGTGTAAACTGCTCCTCTTTGCCCTCCCCTAGTCAGTAAGCAACGGGGAGGTGTTGCTTCCCCCCTTCCCGCAAGGACTGGCTATGAGGGAAGGGAACAGTTTACACAGCAAGGTAAGGCTCCTTGCAAAATTCAGCATCCCACCCCACCCCTTTAGGACTTTGACATGAACAAATTGGCTATATCTGGTTCCCCTCTGATTTGGTAAGTTGGAATTTTAGCTGCCGTTACTCTTTTCAAATTATAAGCAATACATTTTAATAAGAAGCACCTGTGTAGCACTTTTTTGTTGTTGTGTGAAGTACGGCACTTCAATTATCTTGGACTCCTTACAATAACCTTGCAAAGTAACTATTATTACCCCCCTATTCAGGGCTGGCCCAAGTCCTTTTGAGGAGGGGCATACCCAGTGCTGCCCCCCTTGCGACCATCCCCCCTTGCAGTTCCTCTCACTTTCCAGTGTTCTAGCTCTCTCCTCCCCTCCACCTTTCCTCGGCCTCTCTGTCCCCCTCTTTGTTTTCCAATCCAGGGAATGGAAGGAAAAGGAGGACCAGTGGAAGCAAGCAGGCAGGCAGCGATGGGTGCCTCCCACCCATCTGCTGCCTGAAGCACCTTCTTAAGTTGGCCTCATGGATGGGCTGGCCCTGCCTTTACTGAGCTGACACTGAGGCTGCCTAAGGCCTCCTAGTGCAGTACCCTTTGTAGTGCCGTGCCCCCCAAAGGAGGAGACGGAAGACCCACTGCTGATCCTGCCCCCCTCTCAGGAACCGATCCACCCCCCCACCCTCGCCCCTGCCTGCCTTGTTTTCCCCGACCTCTTGTGTCTTCACAACAACCCTGTGAGGTTGCGAACTGAGCAGAACGGGCCTTAGGAGCTGCAGCACAAGACAGCGAGAAGAGCTTGTGCAGGATTGTACCAAGAACTCAGTTTGGCTAAGGCAGTACCATTATTGCATTGGATCCAACCCCTCTCTGGCTCAGACTTTGAAAGATTGCTGCAACCCTCCCCCCACATGATGCTTCCTGACTCCATTAGTGTCCCAACCAACAAGTTGAAGAACACTGGCCTAGTGAGTTCATGGAAGAGGCAAGATTTGAACAAAGGGAGACCTAAAACTCAGCTCAGTTGCTTGCACCAGTTCTCTATTTTCTTGTGTTGCAAGCTGCATTGAATAAATCCATTTGGCTGGACCGGGGAGGTGACACAGAAATGCTTTTATAAGTTAAATAATTAATATTGACACAGGTATAAAGTTCCCCTTGGGTTCAATAGTAGTTTTGCTGTTGAAATTAATGGAAGCAGACAGGGCTTCAAATGTTATACATAATTCAGTTTACATTCCCATGGCTCCAGAGTATTTGATGTAGATAGCTGAACTCAAGAGCAATGGACCAGTAGCAATTGGCAGATTATAGAGTGTTCTGTGCCTCTTTTACAGTGACGTCTCCATGCAATCAGTGTGTTTGGTTGCCTTGCCATTGTTCCCCGACGAAATCACTGTTGTTGTTTTTATTTGACTGGCTGCCCAGATCCTTCTTAGGTGGTATGAATAATTGTAGCACAAACAAGCAAGGGAAGAATAGCGCAACAGTGGCTAATGATAGGATAAGGCAAACACAGAGAGACACATTTGCTTTCTGATGCTTGTAGATGTCAAATTAAATACCAACAAGGGTGCTTGGCTCTTTTCTCCTTGGCTGTCATTGTTTAGTTCACTCTTACTTCACAAATTCATTCATAAGCAACATGTATTCATTCAAGGAAGACACGTTTTTGTTTTGTTTTTAAAAGAAATCTGCCGAATTGTGAACTCTGGCTTCAGTATGTGGAGAGGAAGATGGATGGGTGATGTTTGGGAATAAATTCAGTGGAAAATACAAATGGATGAGGCATTCATCTTTGAAAAAGGAGCACTAAGCAAAAAAACCACACACACTCTTCTTTTAAAGCAGTGGTCTTCAATCATTTTCCTGCCGCAACCCCAATAATTAGAGGCTGGAGGCTGGAGACCCACCGCCAATGCCACCTCCATCCCAGGACCTGATCTGCCCCCATTGCTGCCCACCCTCTGCTCCCACTTGCCCCATTTGACCCAACCAAATGTGTCTTTACCA
This sequence comes from Lerista edwardsae, assembly GCA_029204185.1. Classification (NCBI taxonomy): domain Eukaryota; kingdom Metazoa; phylum Chordata; class Lepidosauria; order Squamata; family Scincidae; genus Lerista; species Lerista edwardsae. The sequence goes on from JAJKFI010000004.1 coordinate 7,888,691, forward strand.
CAACCCTATGAGGTAGCAGTCTGAGCAGGACTGGTCTTGATGCCTTTAAGAGAGGATTGGACGGATTTCTGGAGGAAAGGTCCATCGTGGGCTATAGGCAATGATGGATTGTGCAACCTCCTTACAAAGGTGTTGAGCTACTGGTACCGGGTGCAAGGGAGTGGCAACAGGATGCAAGCATCTTGTTGTCTCATGCCTCCCTGGGGCACTTGGTGGGCCACTGTGAGATACAGGAAGCTGGACTAGATGGGCCTTTGGTCTGATCCAGCAGGGCTCTTCTTATGTTCTTATGTCTTAGAAGTTGTAGGGCAAGACAATGAGAAGAGGCTGTGCAGGATTACATCAAGAACTTAATTTCGATAAGGCAGGGCCCTGATTGGATTGGATTCAAACCCTCTCTTGCAGAGGCTTTGAGAGTTTGCCGCGACCCCCCCCCCAAAAAAGAGGCTTCATAACCCCATTGGGGTCTCAACCCACAGGTTGAAAAACATTGTTTTAAAAAATTATGATCCAATCCTATCATTAGGAGTCAGTAATCAGTAATCCTATCAGTGATCCGCCATGAAAACCAGCACTCTGGCAGAGGAATGTGCTTTCCAACCATCATAAAAAACAACGATCTGGAAGTGCATGTTGCCACGCACTTCCAGACGGCTTCCAGAGAGGGGATGGAGACCCAAGCTCCTGACGGCAGGAAGAGGAGCATCCACTGAATATGTTGAGTTAGCAGGGAGGGTGGAATGGGGTTGAGTGGGGGGAAGGGCAAGCGGCGTGTTGGAGGCAGGAGGGGCAGCCAGCACAAGTGACCTGCACCAGATGCCACCCCCTTTCTTGCGCCTTGACATGCTCCCTTTCTCTCAGGGGATTTGCACAAGCTAAAGCGCTGGTGCAGGATTGAAGAGGGTCACTGGCAATTGGGAGGCTGAACGGAAGGGAAGGGAAAATATATTCCCTGCCTCTCACTGTGACGACACATTGCGTGCAGTGCAGCCTGTTGTGGTGCGACTGCATGGTACGGCACGAAAAAATATAGTATTGGGCTGTTAGTCAGTGGAATAGGCGGCATGGAATAGAACGGCAGAGGAAATGTGACTTGATGGGGTCATTTTGAAAACGGCTGTAAACCAGACCTCCGTGTTTTGCAACCATGATTTCAATTGCTCAATTGAAGGAAGGGTCTCTTCCACTATGGTTGAAGCATAAAGTGTATCCCTGACTAAAAATTGACCAGAACTGGTTGCTCCCAAGTGGCAGTCAGACGTTTTTGTAAGGGTGGTTTCCCAAAACAGATTCTTCCCACTGTGCATTGGCTTAGTGGCAGACCTGAAAGGGGACAAGGGGTGCAAATGCCCCAGGCACTGGCCTGGCTTATTAGCCGCGTTGCTCCAGGAAGTGGCTGCATGGGGCTAAAAATCGCCCTGCACTGCCACTTCTTGGACCAAACAGTGGCCATTCATGGTGGAATAACGACATGAAGCTGAAATATATCTATGAAAAACTTTGGCTTCCATTACATCTTGTTAATCCTTCCCCATCAGCTTCCCCCTGTCTTAAATAAGGAAGCTCTCTAGTTGCAGTATAGAAACCCTTAGGAAGTTTCTAGGGATCAGTGACAGAGGCTCACCTGCCACCGATTTGTGTCTGCTGAAGTTATAACAAATGGGTGCACTAAGGGATTAGCATTTACTATGGCTGGGTCTCCAATTAAAGAATGAAGGGGAGGGACAACCACCGTGATGTTTGTTACAACTGTATGTGCAGGGGCATTTTCTGGCACAGGATCAGACTTTTCAAATGTCATGCTGAGTAATGTCAGACCTGTAAGAAAAGAGAAAAGATACTATTTAGCAGGCTGGTTGATACAGTACCTGTAGACTACATTTCTATATACACCTGGGAACTCAATGGGAACCCTGAGTAGACATGCATAAAATTGTGCTGTTAGTCGTTTAATCCATGGGCAGCCCGATCCTAACCTGCACTGGAACATATCCAACGCAGGGTTGGGGCTGGCTGCAGCACAACCAGAGTAGGGGGGAATTATTTCACCTTACCCTGTTGAGGGGACACCTTACTGTCACTTGGCAGCCTCCCCAACAGGGCCAGCTAAATCGCTGACACAAATCCAAATGCCTTGTGTAAGGTTGACCAAGCTGAGGACGGTGGTTTGGATCCAGCCTAGATCTCTCAGGATGGTCCCACCCCCTTCCCAGGCCCCATCCACCCATGGGTCTGTCCTCCTCGTGACTTCCCCCACCCCTATCTACCTCCATTACATCCTCCCCCTGTCAACCCCCTGCACAAACCACCCTCAGCTGGCCAAAACTTACTGGCCAAAGTCCGAAATTGGCACAGGGAGGCTGGCGGGCATCCTTGTGCCTGCCTCCCTGTCTCCAAAGGAGGTGCAAATGTGCCTTATTATGGCACGTTTGCAACACTCCCTGGCAGGCACAAGGGACTTGTGCTGGTCAAATCTCAGGTAGGGGTTGTGCTCTTCAGCGATTGGAATTACAGGCATGCCCCAGTATCCGCTGGGGTTCTGTTCTGGACCCCACCATGGATACCTGAAATCATGGATACTGGGGACACCGCTTTAAATATGGAGAATATCTGTGGTTTTGCTGCAACAAGGTAAAAAAAGAAGAGATTTGATTAATGGTCCCCTATCTTTTTAATTCCTGCCAACCTAGCAGTTCAAAAGCACGTAAAAATGTGAGTAGATAAATAGGGACCACTTCGGTGGGAAGGTAATGGCATTCCGTGCACTACGGCGTATAGACAAACGCTGGCTCTTCGGCTTAGAAACGGAGATGAGCACTGCCCTCTACAGTCGGTCACGACTAGACCATTCGGTCATGGGGAAACCTTTACCTTTTTTTATCTTTTATCCATGGTATCTGTGGATAACTGAAACCATGGATACTGAATCAGTGGATACCGGGGCATGCCTGTTTAAATTCAGTTTGCTAATACCACGCTAGTTGGGTTGTATCCTAATTACTGTACATGGAGCTCAAACCTTGTCCCCTTCTCCTTACCATAGCTCCCTCAAGTCCTGAAAAGCTTCTCCTGAATGTTGTGGAATGCGTATGGGATATGGCATAGGGTGGGGGGGCTGCAGTGAAAGGGGAAATCACTCCCACGGTTGCAACCCCATCCTGCATTCTCTTCCCATTCCCTGGCTATCTCTGTTCACATGAGTGGCTTTTGCGGGATTCAGAGAGTTGTAGTGGAAAAGACAGTCTGCAGATGTGCCATTGCATATATGCTAGTTGGGATATAGCTCATTTGCTGGGTTTGTTTTAGCAATTACAAATCCTATTACGGTACAACACAAAAACGTCAAAATGGAGTATAAGTATGCCATTAACATTTGTATTCCAATAATAAATGAATAATAGCCACCCTTTTTACAAATTTATGAGCCTCTAAACATTTATAATAACATCTGTCAGAAGTGCAACATTTTAAATCAATTTTTACCAGCCCAATAAAATGGTGCCTGGGAAGATTTCTAAACTGAGGCCCTGCAAGCCACTGCTGGCTGCCGCTATCAGGCAAAGTTATTAATTCCAACTCATTTATCAGGACAACATCTTTTAAGTCCTCAGAAAGGAAATGAATTCCTTTATTACAAAGGACTGCATATAATAGTGATACTTTACACCAGTGTTATTCAAACTGTGGGTCGGAACCCACTTGGTTGGTCATGACCTGGTGTCAGGTGGGTTGCGGAAAGCTGGGAGCAGCTATCTTGGAAAATGCAGACCTTACTCTTGCTATAGTCCTGTTGTGAGTGTTAACAATTTGAATTTTCAAGAGAGGATTTGTTTGTTTGTTTGTTTTTAAAGATAAAGGTTTCCCCACGAACGAATGGTCTAGTCGTGACCGAATGTAGGGGGCAGTGCTCATCTCCGTTTCAAAGCCTGTAGAGCTGGCGTTTTTGTCCGAGGACAAGCTTCCGTGGTCATGTGGCCAGCATGACTCTACGCCGTAGCGCACGGAACGCCGTTCCCTTCCCACCGAAGTGGTCTCTATTTATCTATTTGCATATAGGTGCTTTCGAACTGCTAGGTTGGCAGGAGTTGGGACAAGCAACAGGAGTTTTTTTTTTAGTTCAGTGCTTTTACATATTTTGTCCTAATCTTGCTTTCTGTCAGAGATGTTTCATGGTTGTGCAATTGCTTCAGCAAGAAGGCCCTTTTGCATTCTAGGAGTGTCATTTGATTACATCACATTGATGGCACTTCCTCCTGGACGATGTCACTTCCAGCTATGACATCACTTACAGGTTAATGACATCACTTCCGGTGGGTCCCAAGATGAGTGTCATTCGAAAAAGTGGGACCTGGTCTAAAACGTTAGAGAACCACTGCTTTACACAGTTTTGCTGAGTCACAATTTGGCAATTCGAGAGAGATCTTCCTGAATGGCCATTAAGGGCCAGTCACCTAATCAAAGCAATCTAATAGAACAATCTTAAACTGGATACCACCAGAAGGATGAATGTGTACTCTGTCACAAATGTGCCATAAAGCACTTTGCAGCAGCACAGAGGATCATGGATCCACTGGACTGGTCTAAGTTGGTTTGCCGTGCCAGTCAGTGATGAGTGTCCACTGGACCAGATAGGCTCTCTGCAGGCTGGCAGACAGGCAGAGAAAGGGCAGAATGGAGGCAAGAGGGGTGTACTGTGGGGAGGATGGCCAGGGAAGGGCAGATCAGGTCAAGGAGGGATGGCAATAGAGGCTCCCGCCAGATCCTATCTGCTCTTGGGTCCGATCTGCCAACACGAGACTGCTCAAGGATGTCCCCTTTCCCTGGGGAGACCTCCTGCACCATCTCTTTCTTTGCTGGATGCAGGGGAACCCATTTTGGTGCTGCTGCATTTCAACACAGAAAGTTTGGTTAGGATTGGGCTTAGTCTATTAATCATATGAATTTTCATTGGTTAATTATCAATTTACTGAATACATCCACACATGCATTTTTCACATGAAGAAAACAACCAATCTGAACCAGAGAAAGAATCATTTCTGTGGTTCCAGATTCATACACTTATTGCAGCAAGCACCACTTAAATGGACTTTCCTGTCCATGAGCGAAAGAAGGAAAACAAGTTGTCCTTGTAGTCCAGAGACTGCCTCCTTAGCCAATTCTCCTCACATCCACAACTGAAGGTATTTGTAGGGCCAACAGCTGCAAACACATGTGTCCAGAAAAAGAAGCAAGACCGTGAATGGGGTGTTTATAGACCTTTTGTGATCCCCTGCCAGATAAACAAGGCTTGTGGATTCAGACACAAGAGTTCTCAATTTCCACAGGGGGATTCAGCTTTACTGCTTCACTATCTACTGGCCAATAAAGCTCACAGACCATTACAGGCCTGTAGTTGCCCCTGTCTTTGCCAGCAGGTTTATTTTGTAAATTAGATGGCAAAGATGCATATTAAATTACTTCATGGATGTTGTAAGACATTGTTGTATAGTCAGTGGAATTATTTCAGATGTGTATTTAACTTTGCAGTTGCTTGGCTACCACACCAGATCTGTAATTTTATATAAATGTCAGGTTTGTCCTAAGTTACTCTAGAAGTTCAGTTGCTCTTGATTAAACTGAATGACAATGGACAAACTGTCAGTCAAGCAGCCAATCTGTAAACAGACTTAGGTGACATGATCCAGAAATTAGTGAGCCCAAATACTATCAAGACAGATCAAACCCTACAAACTTCTCCACCTGATGGCTAACAATGCAATAAATGTAAACAATAAAAAAATAGCTCTATAATATCAACAAAAACACAATTAGCTATAAAAACAGGTGGGAGAATACGATTTTATTTTTTTGCAGATTTTGGTGTTTTCTAAAGGTGGAAGTGCAGAAAGTGGTGTTATGTATTTTTATTCAAAATTTACATTATAGTTATAAATTATAATCACTTTGAAAGTGTACTAGGTGGATGGTATAGGTGGTATAATATACTGGATATATGTGGTATAATGTCAGCAGATGAAACCACAGTGCATCCCATTAAACATGAAATAAAAACAAATAAAACCGTTTGTTTTTTTCACAGATTTCAGAGCTTTTTTTTGTTTTTTACAAAAATGAGAATAGCAACTAAGAATAATAATAATAGCACCTCCAGCAATAAATAATAAGCAGCTCCAATTAAACTTAGTAAAATACTGGTACATTCTCAAACTTTTTAACACCCGGATGCTTAGAATGACAATCTGTCCGGGAACCACTGGAAGTGATGTCATGGCCAGAAGTGCCATCATTGTGATGTCAGAACCTGCTGCTTTCCTGAGAATGCAGCAGAAAGTTAGGTTATTTCTCAGTCATTTTCCAATAGCAAAGTAAATCAAAAAGAAAAAAAATCCTTAGAACATTGACACAAGTAAAACACACAGCCTTCCCCCTTTCCAGTATCCCATCTTTCATATTTTCAATATGGCTGCCCTAAGTGCCTTGTGACCCACCTGAAATTGGCTTGTGACCCACTGGTGGGTCCTGACCCACAATTTTGGAACCACTGGTATATTCTCATTCAAAAACAACAATGCAGCTCATCAATAACCAATTGGACACCAAAAGCTTGGGCCTCAAAGGCTGAACAAAACAAGTGCATCTTTAGCCATCTACAAAACGGTTCAACACACTAAGTGCCACATATTGGGTGCCACTATGGAAAAAGCCTTCTCTGCCACAATGGGACATACAAGAAAATTTACCTCAGTGGATGGGCAGATTCTTACAGGGAAGGTGGTCTTTCAGGTCCTAAGCCATTTAGGATTGCAAAGGTCATAATTAGCATCTTAAATTGCACCCAGAAATGGACTGGCAACTAGGGCAGTTGATGAAGCAGAGGCATGATATGTTCGCTGTGCCTCACGCTGGTCAACATTCTCCAACTCCCTCCTTTTGTTCATATGTTCATTGATCAAAATCTCCTAAAGATTCCACAAGTTCATTCATTCATTCATTCATTCATTCACAGTAACCTGGATAACCTTCTTTCCCAACAGTATCAGGAATTGATCTGGCAGCTGCAAGAATGTCAGTAAGTAGGTAATCCTACCCAAGTTTCCAGAGCCGAGGCAGCGTCCGAGGGAACAAATGTTCCCTCATACAGAGGAGGCATCCATGAATTCCTCCTTACTGCAGGCTGCAGTGCATGCTTCACTGGCACAGCTACATTGGTGCTGAAAAGTTGGATAGGATTGGGCCCTTAGTTGGTTAGAAGAATCAATTAACGAAGAAAGGTTCTACTATGTAGTCAATACTTCCAAATCTGACATTCTCCTCCCTCTTGCTCCAATAAACAATAGTGTGATAAACACCATGAAATAAAAAGTTAATCTAACAATGTATTCCTGTTTAGAATTGGAAAGCAGAAGATGTGGACACTCACCCAGTGTGGCATCTAGCCAAAGAGAAACAATCAAAATATTAAACATTTTCATCTAGAAAAATTTCCCCACTGGCTCCTTTGTATGCGCACAGCAATGCCTTCTGCTTTGATTGACTCTCTGTGGTGGAAGGGTAAGCCAGACACTTTGCCAACATTAGGAGGAAGCATTCTGAGTGACAGTGTTTGTTTCCAAGTGATCTGCACAAACTTGTCAGCTTCGCTTTGTAAGTAAGCAAGAGTGTTTAGTTCCTGCTTTCAAATGTGGCAATGTTTTTTCATCGTCAACAGCAGCATTTCAGGAACAGCCAATGACTGCCAAATCTCAATCCTGATACTAAACAAACCGCAGGGCAGGCAGCTGAAATCCTTTTGCTTCAGTTGAGCCACAGTTAGTGACACATACAGTCATACATGCGTCCACTCAGAGAGAGAGAGAGAGAGAGAGAGAGAGAGAGAGAGAGAGAGAGAGATTTGGGCAGCACGTTTAGGAACAAATGAAATATAGTGGATCTGAATCAAGCTAATTTGAATCATTTGTTTTGTTATGAAACAAATGGGAAATGTTCCTGACTACTAGCATATATTCCACTCTGTTTTTTCACAAATGTGTTTTTCCTTTGTGCATAGGTGGGTGACTGACCTTTTATCCTTATTAACCATTTAGAGACAAAATGGGGTGACCTATCTCCCCTGGATGTTTGCCGCTTTTCTCTACAATGTTGCAGATGTTGCATCGTTCCAGGTCATTCTTGGGGAATAATTGCTGCTAGGGAAAGACAGTGTTTTTGTGGCAGCAATCATTTTCCCCACAGTGTTCTGGAACAATGTACTATCCTGGGTATTATTTGGGATGGTGGCCGCTGTCTTGTGTTCTCCCTGAGGCGTCTTATCTGGTGGGCCACTGTGAGATACAGGAAGCTTTGGTCTTTGGCCTGTTCCAGTGTTCTTATGTTTTTATGCAGTGGTGGGATTCAAATGAATTAACAACCGGTTCTATGACGTCATAGCCAGAGCCAAAAAAAACCCGAAGCCAGCCGAGGTAAGCGAGTGGGCGGGGCCCGGCCATTTAACAACCAGTTCTATAGAACCTGGGTGAACCCCCTGAATCCCACCACTGTTTTTATGTCAGAGACAGCCATCGGAGAGACAGACTTCTGCCTTTAATTTAAAATGGTTAAAAGAAAAGGAAGCTTGGCAGTCTGCCCAGAAAGAAGGCTCTCCAGGTGGAGTGGATGGGCAACCCCTGCTAACTGGGCAAGAGGCACTATTTAAGAACATAAGAAGAGCTCCACTGGATGAGGCCAAAGGCCCATCTAGTCCAGTTTCCTGTATCTCACAGTGGCCCACCAGGTGCCTAAGGGAGTTCATTAGTTCATTTCAAGTAGTGTTTCTTCTTATATTCAGCAGGGGAAGAGTAACTGCCCCTGTTCACACCAGCACAGTGTCTTTTCTAGTGGCTGTGGCTGGGAGTGTTCTGCATTTTTTAAGTTTGTGAGCCCTTTTGGGACAGGGAACCATTTAACTTTATTATTTTTTGCCTGTAAACCGCTTTGGGAACTTTTTGTTGAAAAGCGGTATATAATTGATTGATTGATTGATTGATTGATTGATTGATTGATTGATTGATT
>JAJKFI010000004.1:7897748-8024266 GCA_029204185.1 Lerista edwardsae
ATTGATTGATTGATTGATTGATTGATTGATTGATTGATTGATTGATTGATTCCCCACCCCCAAGGTAAGTGCTAGTGTGCACTGGTGCTATCTAATAGGAGCACTTGGGTAACCATTATATTATTGCTGCCATGGGTTGTACAGTGACAAGCAGTTTTTTGGCCATGCTCCTACGTTGTTGAAGGCCCAGAAACAAAGCACTGCCCTGCTCCCACCTTAGCACCGCCTGCCCACCCTCCAATCCTGCTGGTACTGCTACTGCCACCAGCACTGGGGTCTGGGGCTTGCGTTGACCAGAACAGCCCTCTGATTGATGTGGGTCCTTGGTCAGTCCTCTGAATGCAGCGGCAGAATACCTTCCAAAGCAGCCTTCGAAGAACTTGCTGACATCTCGTTTCTCCAGCACATCTTCTTCAAGACAGTTACATTTTTCATGCAAAAAGTGATGCACAGATATGAAAGAAAACATATTTGAGAACACAATTTGGCCAGTGGTCCAGACACGCTTTATGGTGGCCCTTGTGTCAGCCAAACTTTACTGGCCTAACTGTGCCAGCCTATCTCCTGGTTAGGATTGTGCTCTTAATGGGTGGGACAATTTTCAACCAATGGAATACTGTTTGTTTGGTAGACACTGTATGTTGTACTAGGTGAGTACACTGTGGGGTGGGGGGGAATTGCTGACATTAAGAACCAGCATGACACTGACATATGCAAGAGAACATATTGCAATGTGTGTTTCGAAGTGGAAAAGACATCAAGGCACTGTTGGAAAAAGAGCAGAATGAAAATTTATGCTACCCTAATATACCTTCTAACATTTCAAATACTTAAATTTCCTTAATGGAGATGACTACTCCAAACAAGTGGTTGGTTTTAATTTAGACATGTTTGGCAGTATGGAGCCAGAAACAGACTGCTAGCAATAAATGATGCCAGTCATTATAGACACTAAGCAATGGCACAGTTATCCTATGCTGCTCTCTGCTGCTGAACAAGCACTACTGCATGAGTGTTGTTGAAGTACCCGGACAGGCTGGCCATGTCTATAGATTTGAACAGGTTTAGAATTCATTCCATTTTCCTAACGAATGGGAAATAGTTCTGCAGGGTATAGGCTACAGGCTCCTAATAAACAATTCTCAGTGCCTCAGCAAACCACAGAATTAGGGAGAAAGCATAGAAATTAAAGTGTGTGTTCATGGCGTTTTTAGTGTGCGTAGGAATTTTTGTACCAGACCATTTAGAATTTTACCATTTGGGACCAAGATTTCATTCCTATTAAGAAAGCCAACTATATACAGTAGTAGATATACGCATCATGTATGCACAAAGGATACCCTGACAGTGAAGCAGCCAACCCCATGCCAGTGTACTTGTTTGAAACTGGATATGTATTATTTGCAGTGGCAGTTTCTGGCTAATTTTTCCCCAAAGATATTGCTGGATAGGATAGGACTAGCAGGGCCCAATGTGGGTTGCTATGGCCTCCACACTCCCTACAGCCCCCCACTCTCCTGCAGAAAGGCAGACACTTCCGGTGCTGTGCATGATAAGCAGCATCCAGAAATTGTTGCCGGCAGTGGTGTCATCTAAATGATTTAAGAACAGGTACTCACTTTTGATTGGCATGTGTCGGGACCCGCCCACCGGAAGTGATGTCATAAGCTGGAAGTGATGTCGTGGCAGGAAGTGACATGAAAAAAGCCCTTTTTGAGGCCTCAGACAATTTTAAACTGACCCAACAGTTGCAACAGTATTCACCCCCAGAACATGTTAAGGAGGCCTGGCATCATGTTAAAGTGACCCAACAGTTCTAAAACCCCAGAGCAGCTCATTTTTCAGTGGCAAAGCAAGGCAAGGCTCCGCTCGCTGCCTGCCTGCCTGCCTGGCTCTGAGAACATGCAGACAACTCAAACGTGCAGGAAATTCAAACATTGCAGGGGGCGAAGTCGATGAGTGGGCGGGCAAATGAGCGGGGCCAGCCGTAATCCTAGAAACCGGTACTCGCGTACCCCCGCGTACCCCCTGCATGACATCACTGGTTGCCGGTGACATGATGATGTCACCACCACTACTTTCAGAAGCGTATTTGGGGCTAGAGGGTCTCAGAGGAGGGCGGGCAGGGCCACAAGATGGTCTACTTGCCATGTCACCCTCCCAGCTTGCCAGATGCTGATTGCGGCTATGGGGGATACATCCGCCAGCCCAGTGCAGGGCCCCCAGAGTGTGGGGCCCAATGTGATGACCTAGGCTACATTGCCCTAAGGCCAGCCCTGCCGCTGGCTATGTCCCCTTCCCTACCACAGTAAAAAAAAAACAATCATTTGACAAAAGCAGCTTGGTATGAAATAATTTTAAATGCTATTGCCCTAAAATTCTGAAAAGATGTGATTTGGAAAAAATGCATAAGGACTTCTATATACTTGAGCGGAAATATGTCAAATGCCCTGATCAAACACAGCATCTTCCATGGTCCTTTATTCAAACCATGAGAATATGGGAAAGCCACCAATTTACATTTTCCTAGTTCTGGCAAAGCAAAGGGGAATAGCAGTAGTTTAGTCCCACTGGAAGTGGCGGTGGCAAACCATTAAAAAAAAAATTGAAGCACTTAGGGCACAATCCTAACCTGGAGATAGGCCAACACAAGTCATTTGTGCTGGCCTGACATAAAGAGTCAGGAAGGAGTCGTGCTGGCCTAACTCTGGGTTAGGGATGCGCCCTCTGTAGCAGAAGTTTAAAGGAGTAAACAAGTTGTTTGAACAGTTACACCTGGCCTAAGTTCACAATTCTGCTAGACTGAGCAAAGCATGTGGTTCCTCTCCTTGACTGGAAGTCATTGATGGGATTCCAAATTCTTATTAGTGGACATGTGGGAATTAAATAATTTTATTTCTGGCTGTTCAAACTGTATTTTTGTTCTAATTCAAAAAATGTATCATACCTTTACAGAATTTATTGCTGTATGATTAGAAGCATACTGTGGAATTTGCCAAGGCTCTGTCAAATTTACTGTCACCTTGGTGTAGCCATCATAACTAGAGCTATTTCACATTGCAATTGGGCTGAACCATTACAAGCCAAGGAAGAATTGAAGCTGAAAGTTTCTTAGGAATACAACTGGACAGGTACCTTGATGGGAAGGAACTATGCTCCATAAGCAAAGATGTTTTGCCAGTTCTCCTAGGAGGCATGGAGGAAAAATGCCTAATGATGATACGCACCAAAATCAAAAGAAAACAGTCCAAATCAAAAGAAAAGGAACAAAAAGGTGAGTAACAGTAATTTTTTAATTATACTACAGAATGTGGCTAGATTTGTGTAACATGTCCTTACAACCCATCAGCAAGAGTTAAAATAACTTTGTTTTTTAAATGTATTATTAAAAGTAACATTTCAAAAACATTTACCATTCTATATAAGAAGAAGATGGAATGTTTTTTGAATGACAGTAATTGGAGCATGGCATACAATAGAATGATTTGCCATGGGCATAAGAAAGATTCAATCACAGATTGTGCAGGAACAGATACAAGAGTCTACAGTGACAATTAAAACTAATCATTTTAACATGTTTTTGATTCATTAGTGGTCTATACTGTGGATTTGTCCTGATATATTTAGGGTGCAGTCCTAACCAGGAGTTAGGCCAGCACAAATCTCTTGTGCCTGCCCAGGAATGTCACACATACACTGTTTAGACAAGTCAGGGAGTAATGGAGGATGGCGCACATGTCTCTGAGAGTGGTGCAAACATGTTTTACGGGACTTGTGCCACCTAACTCCAGGCTAAGATTGCACCCTTAGACAGTGTTTCTCAAACTGTGGGTCAGGACCCATTTAGTGGGTCATGACCTGATTTCTGGTGGGTCCCACAGAGCCTCCAGTGCAAACACAGGTAATGAAAAGATCAGATAACTAATTGCCCCAAGCCCTGAGACTATTCAAAAATCATATAGCTGCTAATTGCCCTGCAAACAGCTGAGTTTCTACAGTTTGCAAGCTTATGTAAACGTAAAGAGATACATGTTTGAAAGTCTTTTTTCTAGTGGTTTCATTTTCCATCAATGACAGACAGTGGACAGGTGCAGGCTGGGTCACATAACAATGCCTCTTAAGTCTTGGGGCTGTTCATTAGGGATGCCTTATTAAGAACATAAGAAGAGCCCTGCTGGATCAGGCCAAAGGCCCATCTAGTCCGGCTTCTTGTATCTCACAGTAGCCCACCAGGTGCTTCAGGGAGCACACGAGACAACAAGATGCCTGCATCCTGTTGCCACTCCTCTGCACCTGACATTCTGAAGTAGCCTACTACTAATGTAAGGAGTTGCACCATCCATCATGGCCTTAACCCACAATGGACTTTTCCTCCAGAAATCTGTCCAATCCCCTTTTGAAGGCACCTAGGCCAGATGCCATTAGCACCTCCTGTGGCAAGGAATTCCACAGTTTAATTACCCTCTGGGTAAAAAAAAAGTATTTCCTTTTATCTATTCAACTCTCCAAACAATCAATACTCAGCCCTATTATAAGAAATGGATTGAAATTCATTATTATAAGAAATGGATTGAGGATTGTTTTATTTTTAATTTTTTGCAAATAAAATATTACTTGTAAATACATAAATAAAAAATTTTTTCTAGGTCGCTTTTTAAAATTCTTGTAAAGCTAAAGAGTCCTAGTAGAGTGTCATTTTAAAAAGTGGGTCCCTGTGCTAAAATGAGAACAACCTGACCTGAAGAATAAAACAAAGTACTGCCTCTTAATTTAATATCAAACTGTATCTGCTCCTGGCTGATGTTATTGTGGAAACCTCCCAGTAGAAAACCTAATCTATCTATATAGGAGGCTGAGGTGAAAGGTGGCTAGTGAGAAAATCACATTATTTAATGCTTCTCTTTATGAAACACTTGTTGTAGGCACAAAACTGGCACATCAGGGAGTGGGCTGGGCTTGAAACTTTTTGCCCAGATGAACTGGTTTTTAAGAGGGTTATGTGCAGCGATGGGATCTATAAATAAACAAGGGGAACGCTGGGCGGGACGTAGGCGGGACTTCCGCTTGAGTGGCAGCCCGTCCGTAGCGTTCCGCGGCTGCCCTGGCCTCGGGGGGGGGCTCCTGCTCGCCGTGGGGGACAGGTGAGGGTCGCGCCGGGTGCCTGGGCGAGCAGCGGGGGGGTCGCGCTGTCCGGGGGCAGTCCCCCCGAGGCCAGGACAGCTGCGGAACGCTACGGACAGGCAGCCAATCACGCGTAAGCCCCGCGTAAGTCCCACCCAGAGTTCCCCTTGCTCATTTGTAGATCCCATCGCTGGTTATGTGTCTTGTTTGAATTGGGGAGCATTCACAACCGATGTCCCCCAGAGGCGTCATTAAGGTGCGAGAGCTCATCGCATCAACCCATGATGGAACTCCTCCCCCTCCCATACCAGGCCATACAGGATAAATTACAATCTAACTGCAGTGGCATCCCTAGTGTTGGTGTAACCCCCATTACCTTTATTTATTTTAATATATAATAGTACAGGTCATCCAACAAATCCATAACAAGGAAAAACCCTCCTTCATCTGAATTGAGCCATTTCCTCTATTTGCTTTCAGGTGGCAGAGAGTCATGTCTTCGAATTCACTGAAGCAGAATATCCTGATGCCCCAAAGGCAATTACCAAATGGCTCCAAAAGCTTTGAATGTGACGCGGGCAAGAAAAAGAGCTTTATGAAACGGTTGAGGGTCACAATAAGGAAAATGTTCTCATTCTATCCAAAAACAAGCAAGACACTCCAACGGCAAGGCAACAGCCCTCCACACCCAGTAATATCTAAAGAAAATGCTGTTCCTAGCAAGTACCATCTCCTTCCAAGGACTCTTAGGGAATTTTCTTATCCAAAAGTATTTCCAACACTGAAAAAAAAGCTTTCTCAGAATGGTAATTTATCAGATAGGTAACTTTACACAAGTAGTTTTCAGATACCTCGTTAAAATACATGCATTCTATATGGGGCTGCCTTGGAAAGGTGTTTCAAAATGGCAGCTGATACAGAATCTGTTGTCTATTAGAGTGCAATCCTAACCTGGAGTTAGGCCGACATAGTTAGGCCAGCAAAGTTTAGCCAGCACAAGGGACACTGTAAAGTATATTTGGACCACTCTTGGTCAGAGAGACCAGCACACAGATGTGTGCTATCCTCCCTGACTCAGAGAGTGGTTCAAATGCACTTTACATTGGCCCTTGTGCCGGCCAAACTTTGCTGGCCTAACTCCAGGTTAGGATTGCACTCTTAATTATGGCAGAAGCCTGCTTTTCAGAGCATGTTCCTCCAAAACTGTTCAATCCTCAGTTGCTCCATGTTTGATTCTGAACCCCATTGAAAAGTGTAAGTTATCACCAGAGGGATACCACTGAATTTGTTACCGGTAAGATAGGATTAGAGACAAAGTCTTAGGGAACACCATTGGCTTACTTCTGAGAAAAATAAATTACACCATTTTCAAACATCTATCCAATATGTGTCTACTGAGAAGTAGGACCCATTGATTTCAGTGGGAATTACTCCCAGACAAGTCCATATAGGATTACAGCTTTAAAGGCATACATTGGTTTGGATTTTGGGTTTTCAAAGGACTGCCTCTTCCCACATGATCCTGACTGCCCATTCCCTTGGGAAGTTTGTCTGGCTCATCACTTATCAGACTTCCAGCATTTGGACAGGAAAGTCTTACGTAGACATGCTTTCTGTATAGGTCTCCCCCTGTTTTGTTTGGGTTTTCATCAGTCTGTTGGTTTCATTTCAGATCACGTTACTGGCCCTTTTTGAGCTGCTCAAAATTCCTAATTATTATATTGTGTAATTTTTATGATTTCTTTTTGGAATTATTTACTCATTGTTATGCATCTAGTCGTGGGACCTAAAAGCAGCCCATCAGTTCCAATATAGAAAACAGCGCATATTACCTAGTAAGTCATGAACGCAGCTATTTAGACTTCATTCGTTCTGTCCCTTCCTCATTCTTCCTTTGAAACAGCAATTCAGCTGGATGTGGACATTGTTGAAGAACATGCAGAAAGCGTAAGTGGAACAAACACAGTTGTGCAGGCAAGACGGATGACTAGGCGCATTTCAGTGGTGTCTTTGCCACCTGGGATCCGAAAGGTATGGACAAACATGCTGAATTTCCTGTATTATTATATTGCAGGTTTGAAGTCAATTTAATTCTGAGTTTTACCTCTGTGTTAGCTGATGAGATAGATCCTTTTAATTTAAAGCCCAATCCAGAACTGCCTGACCACCTGGGAGCACAGAAGTAGCCAGGCAGCTACTGCTGCAGCCTGCAGCATCCTGGCAGCCACAGGAGCCGCCATGGGAGAAGGGGATGCTTATCTCCTTTCCTCACGGTAAGGGCGCAGGGTGGGCAAGTGGTCTCTCACCTCTGCGCTGGCTATTTAGTTAGTGCAGAGACAAGTCCCTCCATATAACAATACATGAAGGTCAGGATTTGGAAGCGAAAGTCGCTGCTGGTCCCACCCCCACTAGACCCCCTCCCCCCCGCCCCAGGACACCTTCCTGCTCCACCTGGAAAGGCTGCCTGCTGGCGACCGGTTAACTCATCGCTTGCCAGCTTGCAGTGCTCCCTCCAGGCCATGCAGGCCCAGCGTTGCCATGGCGTCACCCCAGCGCCAGAGGTAATGGCTTACTGCCAGCGCTGGAGGCGCTTTATGGTGCCTTGTGCGACAGTGACGCGGGTGGTACGAGTGCACTACCTGCGTTATGCCCAATAGGATCAGGCTCTACTAACATATTTATTTAACAAAAATAATTTTTATCATGCAGTTCAATGACATCTAGAACTATTGAACTAGCTTGTTCAATGACAAGCAGAACTAACTAAAAATCAAGGCACAGATGTGAAACAAGCACGAACAATTAATGAAGTTAGGAGTTGGAAGGATTGGGAGGGCCTAAACCTATCCAATTCCCCAGTGCTGATGCAGCTGTAATGCAGCCCCAAGTTAAGGGAACAAATGTCCTCTTACCTTGAGGAAAGCTCCATTACTGTCCCCCACCACAGAATGCAGTGCGGGGAGGAAAAATTCCCTGCTATGGAAGGCTAAAATTGATGTTACAGTGTGTATAAAGTGGGCTCCTGGTGAGGGGGGGGTGTGTGCTACGGAAACCAGCCTGGGGAACTGTGAAATCTTTGGGAAAATAATGGCTGCTGGGGTGATTTTGTGGTGGCTGGGAGGGCTTCCCCAGTCAGGGAAGCAATTGGAGCGCACACACTTGCGCCCCCCTCTCAGTGGCACCCGGGACACTTGACCTGTTCTGCCCTAGGACAGATACGCCTCTACACATTCCTTTCCTCCATCTGCTGAATTATAATAATTTAGCAATTTAATTAATAAAACGTATAGGCTGCAATCCCAAAACACACCAACTAGAAAATAAATCTCCTATTGAGCTCAATGAGATTTACTTCTGAATAAACATGCTTAGGGAGTGCTCTGCTAAGGAATGGAATCTGCTTGAACTTTTATTGAATAGTTATTTTTCAAACAAATTCAGCGGCATTTACTCTGAATAAGTAATGTGAGGGAACAGAAGGGAAGCTTCTGTACTGTAGAGACATCTGGTGGACCACTGTGAGATACAGGAAGCTGGACTAGATGGGCCCTTGGCTCAATCCAGCAAGGATTTTCTTATGTTCTTATGCACTGTACATCTGTGTGCCTCCTCTTTTGGAAAATACTTTTTAGAGACCCAAGAGAAGAGGGCTCTGAAGAAGTCTTATGTATGAGGGTGCACATGCTAACCATCTATTTAAAAGGCATCACCCAACTTTTGCCAAAAGGCAAACATAGAGACCAGATAAAGGTAATGTTTTACCAAGGACAGGGACCAGAGAGTAGGGCCTGGCCCTGATAAATAGTGACAGTGAGAGGGAGGCCAGGGGCCTATATGGGCATTTTTCTCTTTGCCATGCTCCATGCCACTTTCCAACATGGTGCGTAGGTGCCTGCTGGTAAGAGAACATCATGTCTCTGAACATTCGTTGGGGCTGCAGCCGTTTGGACCAACTGCAAATATTTGAACAAGTTTGCAAAAAAAATTAAAAATGCAGTTTGCATTAGGAACATGTTAGAAAGAAAGAAAAAATCAAACATATTAGTATACCTTTTCCTAATTGCACACATTAAATATTAATAACACAATAAATATTAATAATAATAACAACCCATAATTCAGGGATTGTAAGAATGGCATGTGTGCTTTTTCAATCAAGCTGCTAAATCAGGTAGGTCCAAAATTCATTTATTGGGCATAAGGAAGTGAGCTATTTCTAGCCTTTTAGCTGGTTTTGAATGGGAATTTCAGTGCTAATATCAGCATATAGGGCTCCTGGCTGCCTGGTCATTGTTCCTGGAGTGCTTAATCTAATCTGTGTTCTGCCACTGTGGTGCTTAAGACAGAGGCATAAAGGTTAATGCAATGCAGATGTCTTGTGGATTAGGATGCATTCTCTCACCAATTATACAGCTACTTGACCTGTGGGAGAAAAGGTTAATAAACCAAGCAAACTGTTTGGATTAGGAAGAAAGGTTGCAGTTAGGCAGGACTACACCCTTGACTGATGATGTACAAAATCAAATTGAAAAAAACCCTCAATTTTCCTAAACCAAACATGTTTGTTGTTTTTTCTTAATGGACCAACACGAGCATCCTTAAAATTTTTGTTAGCGTCCTTAAAATTAAACATTTGTGAACCCTGCTGGAGCAGTTCTGTTTTTCAGTTTCGTTTCCTCATCCCCAGCAGTCGATCGCAAGTAAAAGCTGCAGTTCAGTTCACATTGTGTTGTTGCCCTCTGCTGGTCAAAACTAATTTTGTGCCTAAATGTGGTAAAAGATGCACTGCACAGATGGCAGGAGCACCTAATTAAAGTTCTGGCCAGTACCTAAGAAACCAGGACATGCTCTCATATCCATGTGTGCATTTGCATACTGTGCCCTTAGCGATTCACACCAGAATGCCCTGATATCCAACATCCAAAATCCAGACTATTCCAAAATCCAGATTTGTCCAAGACTTTAAAAAAAAAACTTCCTGTAGAAAGAAGGTCATGTGCTGATTCCAATTTACAGGCCAGAAGTTTTATCCTCTGCTCTGTGGTGTGGGCCTATACAGGCATGCCCCGATATCTGCTGGGGTTCCATTCTGGACCCCATAGTGGATACCTGCAACTGATACTGGGTACACCTTTTTAAAGAAAGGGGAACATTGTGCTTTTTTCTTTTTTTGCAACAAGGTTAAAAAAGGGATTTTTAAATATTCCCCCATCTTTTTAATAGACTTCCCAGTATCCATGGTATCAGTGGATAACTGAAACAGTGGAAACCAAATCAGTGATACTGGGGCACACCTGTACAGACATT
This sequence comes from Lerista edwardsae, assembly GCA_029204185.1. Lineage (NCBI taxonomy): Eukaryota > Metazoa > Chordata > Lepidosauria > Squamata > Scincidae > Lerista > Lerista edwardsae. The sequence goes on from JAJKFI010000004.1 coordinate 7,908,177, forward strand.
GTTGAAAAATATCAGAGGCCAGCAGACACCCAAATGGGTAACAGTGAAAAGAGCAAGAGGAAGCATGTCTCAATATATTTGTTCCAATATCCAGACAAATAGAAATCCAGATATCTTCCCCACTCCAAGAAGTCCGGATAAGGGATAATCAACCTATAGTACCTCTTTTTTGTACTACCTCCAAAGGCTTTCTGGGGGCCCAAGAAGGAACAGAGTGATGTCTCACAATGTGATATCACATGATGTCACTTTGGGAAGTGATGGGAGTGAGTGCCTGTGCTCATTGCTGCAACTGGGGTGAAATTGGCTACTGAGAGGGAGTGTGTGCCCCAATCACTTCCCCTATTGAAAGCTATTGGAGTGCACATATGCTCTCAACAGCTGACTGGGCAATTTTGCCCCAGCTGCTGCTGCATGGTTGCATATGCTCCAATTGCTTCTCAACTGACACAATTGGTGCACATTCTAATGCCCACCTCCAATTGGCCAAACCTTTTGCCCTGTCTTGCCCCAGGGCAAATAAGCCCCAACTACCAGCCATTCTACAATAACATTTTTGAGATGATGAGATCAGAATTTATTTAAATGACTACAACTATATAGCAATTCTAGCATCCAATGAAATATGTAATGGTGATGCTCAGGGGATATACAGGACAGACATCCAATAGCATTTTAGTGATTGGAGCTCCATAAATGCACTGGCATTCTCATTTCATGTGTGAGGAAGGACAACCTCAGAGTGTGTGAGGGACAACCTCAGAGGACATGTCCCCCTCATAGAAAAGAATGGAAACCATTCGGGGACCTGGATTTGACTGAAACGTTTCCTTGTGTGTCCACAGGCTTCATATCCAGCAAAAAAGGAAAGCTTATCAGGGATGAAGAAGAAAAAGAAAAGTATGTCCTCAATGTGGTACCATTCAGACATGACAGTAGGAAAGCTTCAAATGCAAGTAATTACATCATGAATTACAGCCCTTTGTCTTGCAGATGCAGCTCATAGCAACTCTTCTTTCTGCGTCTAAATTGTCCTACTGTTGTCACACCCTCTCCCATCCCAAACACAGAGGAGCATGTCAAGTCAAACTGAATTATTGAAACTTAGCCTAATCCTAACCTATGCCGGTTGGCCGGTGTGCATGGAATCCAGAAAGGTTAGGAGTTATCTGGAGGCACTTTAGGGTAAGGGAATATTTTCCCCTTACCAAAGGGAAAAGCTCCTATGGGACTACTCAGAGCTGTGCCAGCAGAATTGCTGGTGAAAATCCGAGCAGCCCATGTAGGATTGTCCAAGCCTGGTGTTAGGATCTGGCCTAAGTGCCAGATCCTTGCTCCACCCCCCTTCCTGTGCCAGTCGCCCACATATCTTTTTAAAATATATTTGATAGAATTTTGATAATGGTATCCAAAATTTACAAAATTGTGGCTGTGCCCTTGAGCTATATATCTCTTTCGGCAGTGTTTCCCAAACTGTGGGTCAGAGCCCACCAATGGATAGTGAGCCTATTTCTGGTGTACCACAAAATGTTTTTGAAACATTAAAAAACTGCAAGCATCCTTGCCCGGTTTGCAGAAGAAAATTGTTAGCTGGACTGTAACCTGTGTTATGAGATAATCTTAATACCCACAAATTAAAATATCACACACCTTTTCTATAATTGGGATGTCATAGATCACATGTGAACCCAGTTTCAGCCTTTTATCTTACATGGAAGTCCCTAACTGCACATCTTGCTCTCCAGCCTTTTGGTTACCCTGGAATGACTGTAAAGGTCTTATGGCATAGACCTACATTTTAAAAATCCAGTGCTGAATCTCTTTGTTCCAGAAGACTGGATGGACAAGTTGTTATAGACCAAGCCAGCCAATTGGTCCATTCAGTTGAGTGTTTGCAGTGGCTCTCCAGGGGTTTAGACACAGGGAGTTTCCATCTCTATGCGGAAATATTGGGGATTAAAGCTAGAACCTTTTGCATGCAAGTCTGTACTCTAGCATGGGCCTTGAAATCTCTTGATTTTCGGAGCAACAGCATTTTATTCTTAAAAAGAAAAATACTGAATTATAATGGCTCCAGACTATTATGTAGCTATGCAAATACAATAAGCACTTTCGTGGCATCCTTAGAGATAAAGACATTTAGGGTACAAGCCTAACCTATGTTCCAGCACTGACATAGCTGTGCCAATGGGGCATGTTCTGCATTCTGCAATGGAATAGTAAACACAAGAGGCCTCCTCAAGATAAGGCAATGTTTGTTCCCTTCCCTCAGAGCTGTGTGGCCCTTACCGCACTCCTGGAAAGGAGTGGATTGTGCCCTTAGAATCACATCCTATCCAACTTTCCAGCACTGATGCAGCCATGTAAACAGGGAATGCACTGCATCCTGTGGTGGGAGATATCACGGACGCCTCCTCAAGGAAAGGGAATATGGCATTGGTGCTGGAAAGTTGGATAGGACTCAGACCTTACTGTAATTTGAGTTTCTGTGGGTAAATACCTTGATTTTGATATGCTACTGAGATGTTTTTAACCTGAAACATGGAATAGAGATAAAATTAATACAAAATTAATACAATACATAAAGGTAAAGGTTTCCCCATGACTGAATGGTCTAGTTGTGACTGACTGTAGGGGGCGGTGCTCATCTCCATTTCTAAGCCTCTAGAGCCAGCATTTGTCCAAGGACAAGCTTCCGTGGTCATGTGGCCAGCATGACTATACACCGTAGCACACGGAACGCCATTACTGAAGTGGTACCTATTTATCTACTCGCATTTTTAGGCGCTTTCAAACTGCTAGGTTGGCAGGAGCTGGGATAAGCAACTAGAACTCACTCCGTCACATGGTATCGAACTCCCAACCTTCCGGTCAGAAAGCCCAGCAGCAGCGGTTTAACCCGCAGCGCCACAACGTCCCTTAATACAATACATATCCTTTTATAATCCACATTGAGACTTAAACTGATGCAATCTTATGTTGTAAAAAATATATATGTATTTTTAGTACAATAAGGATTTGGATTGTAAAATGCCACAAAGCACCAAGAAAGCTTTAATAATCACAGATAAAAATGCAGATGTGCCAATCCATTAACTAATTATTCTCACAACCAATAGCATGGAGGTACTAAGACTTGTTTTAACCACAAATATTTACTACTACATGCATAGTATGAGAGCATTAGAGATTGACCTCCCAATCCAATGCTTTCATTATGTCGCTGGAATGGCGTAATGCACTATCTAGTGGAGTAGCACACTTTCCAGCTGTTGCAAGTGTGACAAACTGGAGAGCACAGCCTGGCCACCCCCAGAAGCATTGAACAGATAGGTCCGTTCGCTGCAGGTAAGATTGCGTAGGAGGCAAGAATGTGGTGGGGAGGGGTGGAACAGGGTGGGCAAAACAGGAAGATGATGGGGTCCCAGGGAGGTGGGGTTTGGTGCCAGTAGTGCCCACCAAATCCTAGCCTCCTTCCTGGATCAATTCAAACCGGCGCCAGCTATAAAGACACATAGGTCCAAGTAGACCCACCTGGCCATGAGGGGCCTTCCCTGGGGCAAGGAAACAAATGTTCCCTTGCTGAAAGAGGTCAAAATTCGCTTGTGGGATACAGCGAATGCCCCATTGGCATATTTGTATTTATTTGTGAAAAATGAAAAGGCAAGCATTATATCTAGTGGTGATGGGGTGGGGTAGTTGGCTTTGGAAGGGAAAGGGGGTATCTAAACCCCCTTTCCACTCCTGCTCTGCAATGAGTCTCCAAAGATCTGCATCAGCTCTTCAACAGTGTACTGGATCCACCTCCTTCTGCAGCCTCCCCACTAGTTCCGCCAGTGTTGGCTGATGTAAAGTAGCTGTAAAGCAAGTTCCTACACCAGGAGGAAACACTAATCCTAATAGGATTGGGCTGAAAATCTCTTAAATTGCTAAGTAAAGGGCTCATTCCTATCCAGCTTTCCAACACTGATGCAAACTTGCCAATGGAGTGTGCGCTGCATCCTATGGTGGAGGAGCAGTAATTGAGGACTCCTCAAGGTAAGGGAACCCTTTGTTCCCTTACCTCAGGGCTCCACTGTGGCTGCATTGATGCAGGAAAGTTGGAGAGGATTGGGCCCTAAAACCAGTTATTTTTTCAGTCTATGATTTGTTTTTTCTTCCATTATATACTTTTAAATTCTTGTTTCTCACTAGGTGGATAATCTCTTGGATAATATCAGCGAAAAGTCCATACAATTATTGGCTCTCAGAAGTGCAGAGCTACAACAGTGCGAGTCTTTAGGAGACAAGATACTTCAGTCCTCTAAGCAGTTTCAAAGGGTTTCCTTAAGGACTACAAAGAAGCATAAACTGAAAAATATGTGTTTCCCTTGTAGATGTTGTTGCTAATACCCTTCTGAGATGGTAAAAGCAGATTAAGATTTCATGTTATTATAAAGCCAGAAAGCTCTGTATATTGAAACTGCAGCTGGTACGGCTTAGTAATTTCACAATAGCGTATTTCAGATTTCAATGATGCGATATTCAGCAACAAAGCGATGTGATATTCAGGAAGAAAAGTCTGTTCCCTATCTTATTGGTAGCACTTTAGATAGTATTGGAACATTAAAAAGATGCTGCTGTCTTTTATAATACATACTATGACATAGGCAGTGAACTGAAGTGAATGTGAAAACCTTTGTGGGTGGAGGAGCAAAGCAGGTGCACAGAAGCACCTAGGCATGGCAAGCCAGCTGCAGGATCAAGATCACTCTTTGTAGAGAATACTCCACATACATGAACTGAAAACAAAAAGTGGTAGCCTAGTTTTGAAATACTAGCATACTATTTCCACGTTCAGTTGAGTGTACAACTTCAGGACAGAATTACTTTATTATGCAAGTCTAGCAACATATTGTACAAAAAGGTAAACAAATGTTTCAAAGACAAATACATACCAATGGAAGCATTACTTCATTTGTTGTGACGTAAGAAAAAAATCCAAAAAAACCCTCTAAATATTAATGTTTCAGAAAACACAAACTTCTAAGTTACATTCAGAGCCCATCTACTGTTTATCTTCTGCTTCCATGGGAGTGTCTGAGGATTCTTCTGCATCTGAAAGTTTTTCATCATCTGCAATAAATAGTGTCCATTAATCAAAAAATGTTCAGGTTAGAACGAATGTTTGCTAGAAAAAGTCTTGCCCTGATATTATTTTGAGCATAAATTATGATAATTTGAAAGAATAGTTGCCATATTAAAGTTCAGATGAAATACTTCCAGTTTCCAGTTTATAAAACCTTTTATTGGCATAATAAAAACAAGAAGACAAAGAGTTCACAACAATAACAATTGATGCATTAGCATCACAAACGAGGTGACAGTAATCATAGAGGTACAAATTTTAAAAAAAAAGAAAAAAAATATTGGGAAACAAGGTTAAGGAAGGGGTTTTGACTTAGATACCGCTAATAGAAAATCCGCTACCAAATTGGAAATGGTGGCCGAGTTATCGCTTAAAAGAATAGGCAAAGGATCAGCAAAAGAGGCAGAAAGAGAAGACAGATAAGGTTCAAGAATGTTCAAGATGAAATACTTTATTGGACCACCTTCTGTTGAAAAATTTGGCATACGTTTCGTGAGGTGAAACTGAATGAAGCAATACTTCAGGAAGCCAAAGCTCCATTTGTTAACTCTACTGTAGATCAGCCTTTTTCAACCTTTTTCATCTCATGGCACACTAAGAAGAAGCTAACATTGTGAAAGCATACTATCCGTTTTTTTGACAATTGACAAGGCATACCACACTGCCAGTTGGGGCCTCATATCCCCCAATGGACCTCCTATGATCTCCCCCAAATTCCTGTGGCAGGCCATTCATGGAACACCAATGTGTTGTGGCACAGTGGTTGAAACCACTGTTCTAGACAACTTACTACTGTACTACACTTACTAACACTAATCATCAGGTTAACACATTTTTAAAATTGCTTCCTGTTCTTGATTACCTAATTATCTGAGACTACTTAAGAAATAATATGCAGTGCTCTAGTATAAAGATGAGAAAATTATTCAGACTGATACCACTGATATATGTTTTGAAATATATTCCTCAACTACTCTACAGCAGGTGCTACAATATTTAATTAGAGTTTTTAGAATAACAGATATACTTTAATTATTAATAACATATAAATGGATTCACTAAGAATTTCCCACCATTATAATGGGAAACAGAGCACAGGGGTTGTGCTGCACGTGCTTTGCATCCAGTGAACCTATTAAGTGTTAGACAGGATCTGTCATCTCACTGTTCATAAAGCATCCACTCACATTCACCTACACACATGCGCACGAATGGTGCTATATAAATTTTAAAAAATATCAGAAATTTCTACCATGGTTTGGGAGGATTGGGAATATGCCATTATATTGCTCTCACCCCTGTCAAACTTAGATTCCCTCCCTCCCTTGAACAACCATTCAAGGAGTGTTTGTTATATCCAAACTGCACAAACTATGGTTTGAACAAGGGCCTAAGGGAGGAAACCAAAGTGCATCAGGGGAGAAAGAAGAGGGACAAGGGAGTGTGAAAGCCTGCTGTACAATCCCAATCCTTCAAAATATGATTCGAAGGATCAGGATTATTTTTTCTGAACCAGTCTGTATCTATACGTATGGAAAGCGAGTCACATCAGTAAAATCTGGGTAGAATATAGTAATTTAAACATGTTTGTGTGCAACCCGAATAACTTACTTTCCAGTGTTTGCTGAAGCTCATGGATGGTACTCAAAAGAACATGAAATTGTTTTCGTCTCAGCTCCAGCTAAAACAAAACAAAAACGATTATTTTTCCATGCTGTACTCAAATAATCACAGATTTAAATGTATACAGGGTTCCATGACAGAATGAGGGAGGGGAGTGGGGAGGAAAACTTACTTTATCCTCAACATTTTCTTTGATATGAGAAAGATGCTGAAGTTCTTTACCCAGAGCTTCTAACTGCCTGTGAACAAATTAAATTTATTGTTGCTAAATATGGAGCATTGTAATTTATCCATGCATTGGTTGTACAAAAGACATCATTTGCTAACATTATGCTATAGTGCAGTGATTCCCTAGAATAGTGCTGGAACATATGAGAGCAGTTAATGTGTGACCTGAAAAATTAAGCCACCCTGATTGATGTAATGATGTAGCCAACCTTCAGAATTGCAGGGTTCAAAGCATATTCCCCAGTTTGAAACTGACAAGATTACAAACTGAGGCCACCACGTCTTCTCTGCAGCTGCCCTATTCCCATTCCTGCTGAAACTTACCTGGTAGTCATGGTGATAAGAAGGACTGCCACTGCACTGGAATACATTGCTAACATCCTGAAGCCATGGATAACTACTATTCCTATTATGCTATAGAACTGAGATGATGTCTCAGTATTGTTTCTAGGGCTCCTAATAAGGTTGCAGCCATTCTAATAAGCAGCTGTTCTCAGAGTCACTACCGCCGAATATGTTTGAGGAAAAAGGAAGGCAATCAGTGGGACATGGGGCAGGGGGGAATTTGCAAAAGGATTAGGAACGCCTCTTTTTGTTTGGAATTACATAATTGGTATTGTAATGAGACTTGGAGCTGTGAAATGGCCCAAGCTTAGCCCAAGTTGATATGGCAACCTACTATAAAGCCCAAATTTTTTGTTTGTTTTAAGGTGAGCCCATTTCAAACTGAGTCTGGAAAATCACAAATCATCCAAACAAATTGAACACACATACAATCTTTTGGAACAGGAAGATGCATACAGCATGATACCCCTTCTCTCTGCCAATATATGGGCAGTGACATTGTCTCGAGGCACACAAACAGTAAGGGCACACCAAGATTTTCTGATACAAGCTGTATTTCAACTGCTAGGCACCAGAGAATTGTTGAAGCATTAATCGAAGAGCACACTAACCGGGTGGAGGAGAGACTAGGAAAAGAGGGAATATTAATTGGGTTATCCCTCTGGGCTTCCCTGGGCCTTAGAATGCCTTTTAACAACATATAACACCACTTCTGGATTGGCAAAAAAACCCCAAAGTTGCATTTTTTTTTGCTTCTAATAAACATTTAGAGGCCTGCAGAGGTAGTGGGCGGTAACATGTTCCTGAAATGAAACCCTCACGGACAATGAGGGCCCACCTGTACTAGTTTTTTGACAGGTTCTCTAATAAATGTTTATTATAGTTGTGTATCAGATGTTAAAACAGTACTTACTTTAATGTTTCGTGCCTGTCTGGATGGTGCTGTATTACTTTAGCCAAAGCATCATATTCTAGAAGGAATAAAAGGATAATTAGGACCATACCTAGCTTTGTTCCAGTATCATAAGCTAGGAAAAATATGCATTCATATATTTATTTATTTATTTATTTCTTTAGTTACATAGGCTGCCCCATTCTAAAGACAGAATTAATTACCCAATTTATACTCCAATTTTTTCCCCAAGAAAGGGTACTCAAGGCAATACAATAAAATACCTAAATACAGATAATCACATTAAAACCATCACAGAATACTCCAATAAAAATCAGCAGTGCATCTACAGGTCTGAGTAGACCGTCCGTCCCCCCATTCCACCGCAGAGACTAACCACTGGATAAGGGAACGAATGTTCCCTTCCCCAGAAAATGTCCCCCATTCTATGATGGAGGGGCAATCGTGGAGGTCTTTTCAAGGTAAGAGAATGTATGTCCTCAGGGCTGCAATGCAGTTGCATCAGTGCTGGAATGTTAGTGAGGTTTAGGGTGTCATAAAAATCCAAATCCAGATGTTCTTAAAAATAAAAATCCTGATGTCCTTTAAAAATTTTGGAGTCCTCAAAAATTTCAGATTCCTTAACCACCAGAATGGAAATCAAGGCACATGTTGCCTGAGCACCTTTACAGTGCAACCTGATTGGCACTTAGGCCAGCTTTGGAGCCTTGTGTTCACTCCCGTGTGTTGCGAACAAGCCATAAAGCACATTCATGGCCACTCAGGAGCAAGCTAGTGTACTGGCCGAGCAGCACCAGACCATGCCCTGGAGGGGGTGGGAGAGGGGAGTGGGAGGGCAGAACAGAGGTTGGGACTGGCCATGGCAATGCAGGCTGGATACTAACCTCCACCCCCAACCAGCATTGCACGGGCTGCTCACATTTGCACCTGTGAAATTCCCCCTAAGGGTATCTAGCACATGACATGGGTTAAGGGGATAAAAATCCCTTACTCTGGGTTGTATTTGAACCTGCATCTACCATGCATTGGATACAGCACAGCCAATTTGGCCAGCCTGTTCCTCTACAAGTTAGGATTGCACCCTTAGGCAGTCTGCCTGGAAGTGGCCAAGAATCTAACTGATTGTTCCCAAGATTGCTGAAATGTTGAGCATACATAGAACTACCTGCACAAGTGAAAAAGGAAGTTATTTCCACACTATCTGAGCACATCATGAATAGCCCAAGCCAGTTTAGGAAATTATTTCAGCAAAAGAGCAGGTATATTTTAAACTGATTAGTGACTAGTAGTACCAGTAATGTATTTAGTAATGGCTCATGTTTAAATGATCACCAAATTTAATGAAAACGTTCCTCAAAAAAAATATTTTGTTTCCCAAAAATAGTAAATGTTCACCAAATTTTAGACCATCTAATAATTATAAAGTGATAACCACATATTGATTTCTTGTCATTTTCATAAAGTATTTGACAGTTAAACAATGTGTTTGTCTCCCAAAAACAGTAAATTTTCATAATATAACCCTAACCCAAACCCTAACCCCGTGTTTGGGGCGTATAATTCTGCTAGCTAAATAATAGTATTGTCGCAAAAATGTCACGTTATACATTTGGTGAACATTTACTAAATTTGGTGAACATTTACTAAATTCGGTTATAACCATGGTTTGTTTTTGGACCATAGTGCTAGGGGCTCACAGTTTAATTTGGTAAGCATTTAATTTGTCCCCTTTAGTAATCCATAATAATTTAATTGTGAATTCAATTGGCAAACCAGACTTTTCTTATGAATTAAAAATACCTATGTCAAATTTTAGCAGTCTTGTTATAAGCACCTAAGGAGACATGATAGTTTGTCCCTTTGGAAAAAAGTAGCAATTGCTATTGACAAAATTACCTTGGCGATTTTTTCGTATCCTTTTTGCCTGAAGAATCTGCTTTTTGCACTCTGCAATTTTCTCATGTGCAGCAACAATGCTATTTTCTTTCAGATAAAAAAAATATGATTTGACACAAATCTATAAACGACACAATGCCTTTTTATTAAACTGTAAAAAGTTATACAGTAAATGGAAATTACTGTAAAATATCTGGTTTTCACATTTCATTTCCAAAAACTGTGAATGTCTATAAATCATGACACATTGTGGATTCAAATGCTGTAACTACTGTCAAACAGTTCATAGCACAGATTCACCCATCTGAATATATAAACGGTTGAACATATGAACCCTTAGAACTATTCCTCCCTAATACTGAACATAAGACACTAATATTCAATAGTAATTTAATTTTATTTATGTATTCAGTTCTGCTTTTCTCTTAAATGGGCACCCAAAGCAACTTTTAAAATATAAAACAATATATTAAATAGTGAAAAACAAAACATTAAATACATGATTTTAAAAATATAAAAAATACAAAGACAATTGGTTGTTTACCTATGTCCTTGTAGATTTTTTCGTAATTCTCCATTTCTCTGAGATTCATATCATATACAAGTAAGGTTTTTCCCATTGAAAATTCACATTGTGATAAGGTACTCAGCATGCGTTGGTACTGAGTGTAGCTAAAACACAGACAAGGAATTTATATTATTGCATATCAATAGATTAATATCTTACACATGTGATACAATGACTCTCAAATGGAGCCAGGTCTGCAGACTGCTGCCCCCCCCCCCCCAGACTGCTGCCCCCTGAACTTACCTGAAGCTTGCGGAGCCTTGCATGACGCTCCACTACTGTCTTAAAGTGTTCAAATACATCAGCATTCAAACACATTTAAGGGACACGTTTTAGGAACACAGACAGCATTTAAGGAACCCTTCCAGTTCCTCGGAGGGCAGCATGGCAGGCACCCTTAAAGCGCACGATGGTGCCTGGGAGCATTTGCTTCCCCTCAGCAAACGGCAGTACCGCCACTGATTGAAACTTGGCATGAATGAACATAAATGAGATGCTTTTTCTCCCACACCTCCTTTCAAAGTTACCTGATCTTTTTGTTGTCTTCCGGAAAGTAATTACCAGCTTTATAAAACTAATACCATCATGCAAAACATTTTTAGTAAAATCAATTCCGTCACCATCATAATTCGTGGCTGCAATTCCATCAACACATTGAACACAATAGGACATACTTCTAAGCAGATGTGCATAGGATTGCGCCCTGTGTATTATCACAATAATCAAATGATTATATCAAAGTTAACTATATCAATTAATTGCAGGGAGGGAATGCATGCAAAAAGAACAAGTCTCCTTTTACCCCAATGCCTTAGCAGTGAAGGGTGGGCAGAAGCAAATTGCTGCTGCCAAGACATAAAGCAGCTGCTTCAATCTCCACATCAACAATTAACAAATGTGAAAAGGGAACTGCACTTTATTCCCTCGTGTAATTAATTCTTTAAACAAACCTAATGTAAAATATTAGCTGCCACCATCAGTGCTATTTTATAATCATGTGTATTTTGAATCTATCCTGACTACTTGCAGTCCACTCCTGACTATATTAATTCAGAAGCTTAACAATGTCTTCTTAATCCCAGATACACGTACACAGGATTGTAGTCCCATGGTGCATTCACATTGCAACAGGCTACTCAGTAGAGCTTACTATCAGGTAAGTCAGCAGCTTCAGTTACTGAAAAGTACAGGCCAAGTCTTCCAGACAAAGTAGCTATTCCAATGAAGTGAGGTAGCATTTACAATCTCTTTTTAGTTCTCTTAAAAAGAAAAAAATCCACATTTTTAACTGGTTTCTCAATTGAGGTTATTGCTTTGTCTGATAAGATCTCCTAGCATCTAGTTAAGTTTGTTTCAGGCTCATCTGAGTCATCAGTGAATGCCTGCTCCAGTTGCTATTGCGAGACAGCCATGGAAGTCACCATTCAAAGGCAACAGCAGTGGCGCCAACTTCCTCCTAACTTGGAGGAAAGACCACACCCTGACATTGACATGGCCACACCCCCGACATCGACATGGCCACACCCCTGACGTGACCACGCCCCCTGTCATCTCCCAAGACCTCAGGAAGGGGTCTGCTGGCTTGGAAGTGGCCGCTGAGGCCTGACAGCGGCTTCTCCCAAGCTCGGATCGGGCGTTCGCTGTGGCAAACGCCGGCCCTGGGCTTGGAGGCGGCTGCTGTGGCCTGACAGCTGCCTCTCCTGAGGCCGGGGCACGCGGTCGCTGCTGCCATCGCGCGCCCTAGGCTTGGAGGCAGCCGCTGCAGCCTGACAGCTTCCTCTCCCGAGGCTGGGGTGCACGGTCGCCCCTGCCATCGTGCGCCCCAGCCTCGGGAAGGATTGATGCGGCCAGCCGGCCAATCAGGGTGCCGGAGGGGAGGAACCATTAGGATGCACCCGCATCCCATTGGCTCTCGCTGCTTCTGGGGCGAGCAAGCTCAGTGGTCATGACACGAGGTGACCACTGCGCATGCTCGCGATCCCCGAGAGCTCAAGCATGCGCAGTGGTTGCCTCGCATCACAACCACTGCGCATTCTCGCAGCCGGCTACACTCTTTGCAGGGGGGCACAGGGGTCAGTTATTGGTAGGGCACAGCCACACCCAGGCAATATTGGGATGGTCGCTGGCCCCTGGGCCACCACGAAGCCGGCGCTACTGGGCAACAGTACAACATCTGCATGTAATGGATGAGACTGGGGTAATGTTGGTAATTATCATACTGCCCATTTTTCACTTTTTCTTGAAAGATGTGTTCTCCAATCTTGGAGAGGAAGCATATAGCATCTTCAAAGAACAAAACTGATTAAAAATAACAGAAACGTTTTCGATGAAATGGGGAAGTCCTTGATAGTGTTTGCCCCTTTAAAAAAAACCAAATGAATATTCCTATGTTTGAATGGTATCATGGGGCGGGGGACACTCAACCTCTACAATATTAAGAAATAACCCCCCGCCCCCAGGCAAATTATCTAAGCATAGGAACTCATGGTGCGTCATTGCGATTCACGTCACAGACAGTATCCAAGGTGCCTGAAACACTTGCTCAACCACATTCCACACAGCAATTACAGAGCAATTGGATATGGAGACAGAATCTAGGTACAAAATACAGCGGCTTGGATCCAAAGAACTGTGAGTAGAAAGAGAAAATGAAAGATGAAATATATGCACTAGGAGAAAACTGTACAGAACCAAGATGTATTGTGGGGTGTTGCATTACAGTATAAGGAACATGGTGAACAAGTAAGATCTAGCACATAAACTAGGGCAGTGTTTCTCAAAATGTGAGTCGGAATCCACTTGGTGGATCATGACCTGATGTCAGGCGGGTCGTGGAAAACAGCCATCTTGGAAGCTTCAGACCTTACTCTTGCTATATTCTTTTTGTGCGTGCCAACAATTTGAATTTTTAAGTGAGGGTTGTTTTTTTAAATTTTGTTTTTAGTTCAGTGCTTTTACATAGTTTGTCCTAAACTTGCTTTTTGTCAGGGATGTTTCATGGTTCTGCAATTCCTCAGTCAAAGAATGCCAATTTGCATTCCAGGAGTGTTGTTTGATCATGTCACAATTATGGCACTTCCTTCTTGATTACATCACTTCAGGTGGGTCTTGACACAAATGCTATGCTAAAATGTGGGTCCCAGAACAAAATGTTTGAATACCACTGCACTAAGGCATTAAACGTTTTGAAAATAGTGTGTGCAAAGTTTTAAATGAGAATGTGCATAAACATAGGAACTCCTGTGGATTTTGGGGTCACTTTACTTATGGAAACAGGAATAGCCTTTCCGTGAGTGAAAGAGGCTTTCCGCTAGTGGAAGGGCACCTTTAGCTCCAAGCCAGCATATCCAATGCAAGAAATGTAATGCTCTGACAATACAAGCAGAAACCTGAGAGAAGACCATATGAACTGCACACAACACAGTGCTTTTCTTAAGATACTTGATCTTGAATTTTGGAAATAAATTTGTTACTGATTTCCCACTGAACATAACCCCATTCTCCATAAATACGAACAGACATTACACAGTATTGCATATGGACTACTTCCATTTTCCATTTATAGACACTAAAAAAAAAAAGTACCCTTCTTCTTGAGATCCCGAGTTGCACCACTTAATGAAACTCTTCACCAACAAATTAATTCGTCTGTCATCACCTGCACCATCTCCATCAATCAAAAGTCGCTTTCGAATAACCTCATCTAGAATAGAAAAAAAATTAAATGAGAAATGCCAATTTATCGTGGAAGAAAAGTGTCATTAGATAAGGCCATCACGCAAATTCTAAACCTGCTTATTTCAGTGAGGTTTACTTATTTGAAACCATGCATAAGATTGCAGTCCATATAGTATTTCCTATAACTTAACTGGCACACCATCAGAAGTGTTATGCCAGCCAGACTGTTTACATCAAGCACTGGCAGAAAGCGGATTGTGATCTACTGATAGATTTCTGGCTAATTTGCAGTAGATATCCAAGAGTTTCTGACTCCCAATTGTGTATCAACAGCAACAATAAAGAGGCTTTTTTCCTTTGTAAGGAAACAACAACAACAACAACAAAACCTAGAGAAAATCAAGTAGGGAGCTAGAGTGGCTGTGAGAGGAAGTGTAGAGGAAAGGAAAATGATGGGCTACAATGTAAGTTTGGCCAACACAAGGGATGCTGTAAAGTATGCTTGGACTACTCTCGGAGTCAGAGAGGCCAGCACACAGACGTGTGCCATCTTCCCTAACTCCGAAAGGTCCAAACGTGCTTTACAATAGCCCTTGTATCAGCCAAACTTTGCTGGCCTAACTCCAGTTTTAAAGATCGCTTTAATGGGAGAGCAGGATTGCGCTCACTAGATCCACCCCGATCTCCATGCATTCAACATCTGAACACTGTCTGCATCCATAGTCTCCATAAGCACAATTAGGAAATCTCCAAAAATAAATTCAGTCACACACAGGGTGGGTGTTTAGGACTGCAGCCTGAGAGACAGAGAGAGAGAGAGAGAGAGAGAGAGAGAGAATGAATGGCTGGTCTAGCTTTTGAGGCCCCAAATCAGCAACCATCACCCTTAAGTTCATGTAATACATATCTGCATCCTTCTCCCCACTGTCTGGTTCAGACTGTATACTCCTTGGAGGCAGGGACCTATCTGTGTCAGACAACCAGTGGCACACAACAACACCAACAACAACAGTAATATAACAAGAGTTGGCTGCTGAAATGGCAGACATAACAGGCTCACAGCTTGAGGAAAAGAAAGTTTCCATGCGGGGAGGGGGCGTAGCAATGGTAGGAGGAGGTGAAGGTGAGAGAAAGAAGTAGAAATACACTTTTCCGCCCCGGATTCAGGGCTCCCTCGGAAGCCCCAGCGAGGGAGGGTGAACGCGGAGCCCGTTCAGGGGCACGACAGCGGGCGCGGGGTGGTGGTGGTGGAACGCACTGCTGAGGTCCCAAGGCGGGAAAGTGGCGCTCTCAGCCCAGCGGGGGACGAGGGCTCCACACGGCCTGAGGCGAAAGGGAGGAAGGCGCCGCGGCTGCCGGGTGAGGCCCTGCCTGCGAGGAAGCCCGGAGAGCGTGGCGAGGACACGCGAGCCGGGCCCGTCCGAGGAGGCAGCCCGGGAGAGGAAGGGGCGGCGGCAGGACCCATCCCGCGGCCGCCCCCCGCCCTGAGCCGGCACCGGGGGTCGGTCTCTCACCGTCCGTGACGGCCCCCATGGCGGCGGCTGAGGCAGGAGTCGGTCTGGGCGGCGGCGGCGGCGGCGAGGAGTGAGGTGGGTCCGGCTCAGGCGGCCGCTTCCCACAATGCAGCAGCAGCAGCAACAGCGGCGGCGGCGGCGGCAGCCGGGTAAGCGGCGGCCATGGAGGGGGAAGAGGTGGTGCTGTCGTCGGTCGCGGCGTCGGTGGTGGCGGTGGCTGGGCCGTGAACAGGGACACGTTTTGGGGGGGGGCAACGGCTGGGGGGTGCAAAAAAAAAAGGGGGGTGGCGCGGCAGCCCAGCACGAGCAGCAGCGGCAGTGCAGGCGAAGCCCGCCAAGCGTGGGCCCGACCTCCTCCACCCAGGCTCCTTCCTGGCCAGGTGAGGGCAAATCCGGGGAGGGGGATGTGAGGGGGCAGGGCTCCACCCCTCGCCCCCACCTGCCACCGCTTCTGGCCTGGATGGGCCACGAACCACATAACCTTTGCTGACCTCTGCACAGTGGCTGCAGGCGGCAGTGCCCCAGCCACGCGCCAGCCCCCGGCGCCACTGCCACGTACGTCGTGCCCCGGGTTGGCGCCGCCTCTTTCGTGCCCTCTCTGCTAACTCCTGTCTTGCTTCGCAGCCAGCGTCGTGACCTCACTACCTGTCTTTGCCACTGTGCTTTGTTGCCACTGTTATCGCTGTGACCACAGTCGCTGCTGCCACCATTGCCATGTGTGTCATGCCAACGCAGCCGTCACAGCCGCCTTCATAGCACCATTACCATGATATTACCGCTTCCTTCATCAACGTCCTTCTTGCCATGTCATTGTTGCTGTCTCTCCTCTTTTCACCTCCACCTCCTATACTAGTACTCCTTCGTGGATGGTGTTGCCATCAGGCCACCTTTACAGCCAGCCCTTCGTTGATACTGCTGCCATTGCGTCAACATTTCTGCCGCTTTTCTTTTGGTGTTATTGTTCCATTGAGTTTTGCCATAGTACCATCTCTTTTGCTGCTACTATATCAACCTAAGCATAGTTTCCCTTGTCATACTATGTCATTGTGTCCCCAGCTGGTCTGCAGTCTTACAACTTTTTTGTGGCACCATCATTGCAATTACGTTCCTTGTCTGTTGCCCACATCACTATCACCCTTCATTGTTGTTACCATGTTTCATTCAGTGCTGTTAAGACAGTATTTCTTTTTCCCTTGATACCATTGCTTCAGTGCTGCTGTCAGTATGGGACACTTCCACTATGGTTGATTTTGCCACTATTCCTTTGTAATGTTTGCCATTTTCCTCATCGCCTTTAGTAAAGACCCCCTCAGTTTCCAGCCTTGCATTAG
Organism: Lerista edwardsae; assembly: GCA_029204185.1. Taxonomy (NCBI): domain Eukaryota; kingdom Metazoa; phylum Chordata; class Lepidosauria; order Squamata; family Scincidae; genus Lerista; species Lerista edwardsae. Next base: position 7,925,401 of record JAJKFI010000004.1, read on the forward strand.
CCAGTATTTACTGTGTTTTCCTTTTCACCTTGCAGTTGCATCACTTCTTATCGCCTATAATATTTTTTATATCATTGTTGAAATAGCCTTCATTGAGTTAATGCAGTTATCCTTTTGGATTTTTTAAAACTTGTAGAATGTTTGATTTGAAAGGGACCTTGGAGGTAATCCAGTTCAGCCACCTGCTCAATGAAAGGAATGCAACAGCTTTGTTTCTCAACCAGTGGTCCTCGAGGTGGTGTCTGGTGGTAGGCGCAAGATCCTAAGACCCCATTGTCTGGCAGCAACACCAATGATGCACTGCGACAAGCTGCAGTAGGAGGCTCAGCAGACAAAGCTCCAGTGCACGCTTTTCGTGTGCTCGAAAAAGCCCTCCCAACCACCCTGAGCCTCTTACTGGTGCTGCTCCCAATCTGGAAGTAGCTAGTGATGACATCATTTCCAATTACTTCAGTGATTTCCAATTACTAGTGATGACATCATTTCCAATTATTGGTACTTCCAATAGGTGGACCATGCAAAGTGGTATGGTGGGGGACAAATGTTCAGAAATGCTGAGCATTTCTGGCAGGTGGCTATCTGGCCTTTGGTTGAAAGCCTCCAACAAGGGGGAACCCAATACTGCTCAAAGCATCCTGTTCTAGTGTTGGACAGTTCTTAACTTGATAAATTCTACCTAATGTCTATCCTAAATCTATTTTCCTGTAGTTTTGACTTACTAGTGATAGTTTACACAAACCTACAGAGAGTAAGTCTGCACCTTTTTCCATGTGACAGCCCTTCTGATATTTTAGATGTCTATCGTATCTTCCCTCAGTCTTCTCCAAGCTAAACATACCAAGTTCTTTTAACCATTCCTCATTGGACTTGTTTTCTAGATCCCTTGCCATTCTCTGCACCCATTCCACCTTTTTTGAGTTCACACATCCTGTCTCTCTGCGTTTCTCTAAAACTGCTGCCACCTTATTTGCTGTTAATTCCTATGCCTGTCTACCATTTGTACTTTTACTAAAATGGTTACTTGCTTTGATGTTGTTTGTAATATGATAACTATGGTATTGTTATAGTTTCCACTTATGAAGCTATCTCTTGCTATGATCCATTTGTGAGAACTTACCAGTGGTTTCACGGTTGGAATGCCTATGTGATTTTTACTTGCCATAGGCATTGTGTTTGACTCATTGCTACTTTTATCTTATTTCTTACTTGTACCTGTATAGTGCAACATTTGTTACAATGTGGCTTCATGTATTATATGGCAATCATAGTATGAACGTATGTTGCTTAACAAGTCCCTAACGTTAGTATAGGGGATAAGCAGCAATGCATAATACTGGTAAATTCAATCAACAGACGAGTGGCTACAAATTATTGTTTTCCTTGTTTGTTCCAGAGGAGATTAGGACATCTCAGCTTGGCATGACTACAGTCTTATACTGACTCTATTTTAAAACAAAATAAAGTGAAGTATGCTTGGCTTCTAAAATTGTTGTGGCCTTAGATTTTGGGCCAATAAAATAAAATCTGAACTGTTACATAGGATCTTGGGTGTCAAATGATGGGTTATTTAGTATTCTATGTAGTGCATGCAAATAGATTTGCAGTACTAAAATCAAGTGGAAAAAGAGTGAATGTGTGAGACACAACTGTATACTCATTTATCATAAACAAGACTTCAGGACTTCACTTACTATTTCTTGACAGTTTAAGCATGCTCTGCTGATGAGGAAATGAATAATAGTATTCATGCTGAAATATGTCAGGCAGTGAGGCAAAAGTGTACTTTGTTTTACCCAAGTTCTTATTAGTCCTATTGTACTTCAGAGCAGCTTCCTCTGAACTCTAGTAAAACTTCAGCAGTAGTTTGGGGGAGAGGCCGTGGGAGAGAGTCTAGAAATATGGCAATAGCTGAAAGAAAAAAGTTAGAAAAACATGGGAGCTATAGAGGCAGTACAGGGTGCTGTAACATGTAGGAGAATTTGTTTTGAAAATTCCAGTGATGTTGGCCTGTGGAACCACTTTGATACTGCAGTAATCATAAGCTATACCATGTGAGATATATTTATTTTATTTTGAGCAAACATGTCCCATGTGTTTGAAGGTCTGCCTGGTGTATTTTCAAGCACAGATCTTCTATTTAAGCATTTTGTTGCAGATATAATTTAAACAAGCTAATCATTTCTTCACATATTCAAAATACTTGTTTCCCTTTGGAGGGCTTTTTAAAACAATGATTTTTTTTTTACATTTTTGACAAATGTTTTATAATGCTCTGAAAACTGATATTAGATTTATGTAAGTGCAGTGGCTCAGAATTTGTCATTCTTTAAATGTGAATTTGCTTAGGAGTTCATTTTAATCCTGAGGTTGATTTTCAATAGAAACATAGTATATTATGTACAAAAATCAATTCAATTTGTTCAGTTAGTATCTTGCTTACTTTTAGACTCCCAGGCCATTATTTTAGATATGTTCTTATTCCCCTATAAGTTCAATTAGCCATTACAAGTATGTTTTAGACCTAAATGTGAAACTGCTTCTGAATTTGCAGATCTTGTTAGGGAATAAGAGCTTTTAATAGTATTAGAGTACAATCGTAAGCTAACGATTGTCTGGCATAAGTCACCTACGTCACCCCAGGAGTGTTGCAAATGTGCTGTAAGGCACATCTTCAATGACTGGAGAGCCAGGTAGGCTGGCACAAGGATGCGCACTGGCCTCCTAGTGCCAGATCCAGCTTTGGACTCAGATCCAGTCTCGGTGAGTTTGCACCGACTGAGGGAGGCCAGTGTGGGAGGTTGAGGAGAGTGACAGGTAGGCAGAACAGAGGTATGTTTGGGCGGGTGGAAGACGAGCCAAGGTCGGAATGGTGGGCGGACCGGGCCCTGGAGGGGGATGAGACTGGCCTGGGCGACTTAGGCTGGGTCCTAACCCCCTTCCCAGCCAGCCTGGAGTTACATTGGGCTACTCAAATCTGTGCTAGCAATTTTGCTGGCGCAAATCCAAGTAGCCCCATTTGGGTGGCTGCCGTGCAACACGGATAAGGGGAAATAAATTCCCTTACTCTGAGTTGTGAGACAGCCACCTCTTACCCTGCTCTAGATACAGTAGAGGCCAGTTGGCTTCCCTGTCCCAGGTTTGGGATGCCCAGGATTCATTTTAGGGTTTCATCCATGAGCAAATAGTTCATTTAATAGCCCAATCCTATCCTCCTCCCCCACATCCCACTGGTGCAGCTACACCAAAAATGAAGTCTGGAAAAATGTTTTTCCCTTACCTTCCTATAAGCCCTTTGACTTCTAACAAGGTTTCCTTGGTCCTGCGGCAGCTCCTCAGGTGGTGCAGGTCTGAAGAGAGAAAGGAAGCATGCCAGCTGCTAACAGAGACTATAGCATCTAGCACAGGTTGCCCATGCCAGCTGCCATGTCCTCTGCCCTTCCCCATTCCACCCACCCCCACCTCATGCTGCCTCCCTTCCCAACCTGGTTTGGTAGATGCTCTGTCTCCCACCAATGCATGTAGGGGCATTCCAGTCTTCCCGCCAGCAGACCTCTAGTTGACTATTTGCGACAGCTGTAAAGTGCATTCTGTTACTTGAGTGCTGGTTTTGGAAGTATGAGAATGGGCCTAAAGTACATGAATCTTCACAGTGTTACCCTACTATAAATTATCTACTGTTGCTATTTTTCAAAGAAGTAGCAGTATTAAAGATTGGATGGATAAAATACAGGCAGGCCTCCATATCTGTGGATCTGGTATCCAAAGATTCAGTTATCTGGGGACACCTGTATATACCATAAACACTTTAGCAATATATAATTGCATTTTTTTTTGTGTCAGAAGTAGAATCCAATTTTTCTCAAAGTTAGTGGCATGAGTCCTATTGCTTCATGCAAAAATTCATAACTTGCTCCTGAAAGTCTTGTTTGCTTCAGTTTGCATTACTCTGGATTAAAATGGGAGGGGGTCTAAGCCGAAGAATAAATTCCACACACTTATTCCTTAAGTCAATCTGATTCAATACTGACAATTGCTTATACAAGTTATGGTCAAATTAGACAGTACACAGAATCCATAATGTGACCTATGCAACCCCGTCCTGGAATAGATAAGCAGACTGGCCTGCTCCATATCCAGTGCAGGGTTGGAACTGGCTGTGGTAGAACCCAGGGCAAGGGGAACAGATTCAGCAGCAAGAATGGGGCTACTCGGTTCTGCGCAGCCAACATGGGCAGCACAAATCCAAGCAGCTCGGAGTGAGGCTAGGCTACCTGGAACAGGGGTTAGAATCCTGCTGGATTCTAGCATCACCACCCTTCTGTGGGCAGGTGCACCCATGGACACCCGCCTTCCCCACCCACCCAGCCTTCTCCCTGCTCTCCCAACCCCCTGAGCCAGCCAAACCTGGCCGACACATACTTACCAGTCCACAGTGGCACGGAGGCCAAATTTGGCCTCCATGGGTCAGCGCATGTTCTTGCACCCAGCCAACTCAGAAGCAGGGGAGAAGCCTTGTTCAATGGCATTTCATAGAAGTGAGCAGCTTAGGCTACTTTGTTTTTAGAAATGCCTGATATCATATTTGTGTTTGAAACAGGATAAGTAGGAACATCTAACTGATTGTGGCTAAACTGATTCCTATTGTGTTTCTATGTTTTATTGCATCATATTGATTTTTCTTTTACCATTTTAGTCCAGGCCTTAAACAGTCTCAGAATTATTTTTAAATTCATTAACTTTTATTCTGTTTTGTTTTTACTCCAAACCAGCTTTTTAATAGAGAATGAATAGAACAGTCAGCTTGTTCAGTTGAAGGCATCCTATCGGCATTATATACATGCAATATTTTCTTTTTCCAGTCCTAATAAACTTCAACTGCTGCTCACTTACTGTTGGTGTTAGTCAGGGGAATTTAGCTTAAGGCCGCACTATGTGCAACACCTATGCCACCACTGGGATGTCATTGACTGTTACAGTCTTGTCAGTGCTATATTTACATGTGTGATTTTTAAAATAACTTCTGCTTTGCCAAGAGCTCCTGCAGGTGCAGCCATAACGCTCCATGGGCAAGGTTTGATGAAGATATTTGTAGACCTATGGTACATAGTACACCTTTAAGCTGGGTCATTTGCAAATTAAGACTGCAGTCCTGTACATGTTTTTTCCTGGGAGTACATCCCATTGAACACAATGGGACTTACTTATGAGTACGCAAGCTTGTGCATCAAGCTGCATTTTTCTTTACCATCAACTGATAAGTAGATCTTGGTACAGGATAAGGATTTAATGTTTGAAAATCTGTAGTGCTGCCCCCCGTTTCACCTTTCAGGCCTAGATAATTCAGTGAAGATTTGTGTAGCCTGAGTGGAAGTGAGAGTTGCTTGATGTAAGGTAAACCTATGGTAAAAAGTCATTGTTTTCTGGTACATCCAGTAAAACAGTTGAATCTGGAGGGGGACAGCTTGAATTTGATTTTGATCTTGCTTTATCCTTTTTTGTGTTGGAAACGTGAGACACAGATAATCATGCAGGTTGGTGCAGGTAGCATTTAATGCAGGTAGCATTTAATAACCGAGGATTGGCATTTGACTGAATGCTGCCAAACGTTATCAAATCTAGGCCAAGTATTTAAATGTGATTAGATAGTTCAGTGAAAAGTGTGGCCTTCTTGACCTGTGGATCTGTGGCCTCTTGCCATCAGGCTTGTAAATAGCCACTGGTCTGGAAGTTTGCTTTCCAGATAGGCAACTAGCATCAAGTGCACATGTTTGAATGTGTGTCTTTTGTTCACCTTGAATTATAGGAAATGAAATAAAATATTCACCTTGTAACTGTTGAGACATGTATAGAAAGTGGAAGGAGGGGCAAAATGACAAAGATAAATACAGGCATATACAGTGGCATAACCAAGTGTGTGGATAGAGTCAGGAGGGCCAATGCTCAGAATCTCAGTTTAGCAAGAGAGGTGAAGGAAAACAAAAAGGCATTTTATGGTTATATTTGGTGCAGAAGAAAGAGCACGGAAGGAGTAAATCCACCACATGGGGAAGATGGTAATGCAAATGGAGAGAAGGTAGAACTGCTTAGATTCCTCTGTTTTCTTCTGCAGACTGCTTTTGACCCAGAGGCATACCTAGAAGGGGATCACAGCACTAAGTTTTGCAAGCAGCTGCTCCCCCTCCTCTTCGGAACCATTCCCAGCAGCTAAAGCAAAACAGAGGCCATGTGGGTTACAAATGACTCTGAAGAAAAGGGAGAGAGGCTGCTTGCAAAAATTAGTGCTATGATCCCCCTCTAAGGGTCCAATCCTAACCAACCTTCCAGCAATGGAGTAAGGTCAAATGCAGCCCTGACATAAGGGAACAAACATTCCCTTACCTTGAGGAGGCCTCCGTGACTACTGCTCCACTGCAGGAGGCAGCGCATGCCCTAGTGGCATAGCTATGCCAGTGCTGGAAAGTTGGTTAGGATTGTGCCCTAAGTCTGCCTCTGTTTTAACCTCCTGAGAAGGTTAAAACAAAGAAGGTTTTAAAACTGAGAAGGTTTAACAAAGGAAGGAGTGATGAAGCTATGGTCTAAGACAGACGTTTAATTTTCAGCACGAGGGCCACATATATTTTACACATTTTTGCAGGCCGAAAAAATCAGTTTTATGAATTAATGAATGAAATTTTAAAAGAATGAATAAGTTTGATTTGGATTTTTTTTTTTTTTTTGTAATCAGGATGATATGATTCAGAACAAATGAGAAATGTGACGATTATAAAGAAACGATGCCAAGCTGAAAAATGAAATAGAATGAGTAAAAATGTCAAACATTAGCAAATGTTCTGACAAACACACACACACACACACGTGCGCGCGCGCGCGAATTGCTGCAGGCCAGATATAATTTTGTTGCGGACTGGATGTGGCCCCCAGGCCTAGTTTGGAGACCCCTGGCCTAAGATAAGGATGTGGTTTGGCATTACCTACCTGCTCCAGATGAATTTAAGTCTTCAAGGATGGATAAGCTGCATACTAGTGTTGCTCAGCAAGCTGGTGGATAGTGAATATGTATGGAACCTCAATGAATATAGACAAAGGAGAACTCCCCCTGGAGCTTCAATCCTGCAATTGACAACGAAGGAGACAACGGAGGAAGGGAACAATATGGAGGCAATGGCAAATGGTGGAAGCATGAGTGATTTTTACAGGTTCAGGTACTTAAACGTTCAGCCCAAGAGCTAGGCTTTAGGGCTGGCTGAACAAGTGCTCTGCCAGCACTAACTGCTGTAAAAGTGCTATAAACAGCTTTCCAGCTGCTCAGGCACTGCCAAGTCGCCAGTGGAAAGGCGACTTCCACCCGTGTCTTCCACTGTGTCTTCCACCCGTGTCATCAGCTGCCACGCATCACTGCAGATAAGTTAGCAGGAGAGGTAGGAGTGCAGATCAGGGGCAGGGAGGGGATATGTTGGGCAGGAAAGGGATGTAAGGTATCAAGGAGGCTGCAGGAGGGGTATATCTGGCAGTGATGTCATGTACCTGGTCTTATCCCCCTTTCTGCAGCCTCCCTGCCCAATTTATCTCCTTGGACTTGTGTTAGTGAAATTGCTAGCACAGGTTCAAGGAGATCCATTGCAGGGCAGGAGGCTTACAGATGTGTAAGGGGATTTAAATTCCCTTTGACCTGGTCTGCCCAGATAAATCCCCTATCTCTCCCCCCCCCCCACAAGATGAGGTTTCAGATGAGTTTTGAACGTTGTGAGTGGGCAAGCACCCCAAAGGTGTTCATTTTTTTGCAGTTCACTTTTACATAAGGACACTTAGTTTTATTTAAATTTTCTTTAAGTTTGAACTTTTGAAGGAAACACTGAAGTTTCCTTATTCAGTATTTTTTCCTCCTGAACCTTGACAAGAATTCTTTCTTCCTGATTAATTAGTGCCTTTCTCTGCATCATCCACCATCATCAGTGATGTCAGCAGGAATATGTATAGCTGAGCCATACAGAGCTGCAGGGTAGATTCTATTTATGTTTGTACTCATGACAATAGTTTGTTTATTATGTCACAAAAAGGCTGATGTGTTTTTTTTAAGTACTCTGTGTTTTTGTGGGGAGAGAGAGAGTGAGGTCATGCTCTCTCTAGCTAGCAGAGTATCATTTTCTTGCGCTTCCCTTACTACTGGGAACTTATAAGAGTAGCCAGAGTTTTTAAGTCTGGAAAGGGAAACTACCTAAGTTAATCATTGTTTGAAAGAGGAACAGTAAACAAATAACTTCTTTGCTTTTGAAATCAAGCAGCTTCTTAAATGTGAACTCTTAAACTTTCAGTTTCTCTCATTCTTTGGAAGTATTTGAACGCCATGAAACTGAAAGTTGTTCCACTGAAATAAACTTCATTTCTGTTCATTATGTCACATAAATATTCATTTATATATTTACATATGGTATTGGCAGGTGTGTGGTAGTAGCAGGTTTTTACTTGCTCCTATTGTGGTGGCCAGGGATAATAATGAACACCCCCCCCCCACACACACACACACACAGAGAGAGAGAGAGAGAGAGAGAGAACCTACTGAGTGCATATCAATTGATTTTTTTATACTTAATTTTCAATTATTTCTATCCTGTTATGAGTTCTTGCTTCATACAATTGGTTCTCCCTTGTATTCTTAAATTGGAGCAACATATAACATCTTTGTTTTTGAAAGACTGGAGGGGTGCCTTCTCCCCTGCTTTGTAGGGTAGAAATTAGAATATAAATGTATTTTAAGGAGCAACTATAGAAGCAGTTGCATGTACTGGAAACAGTAGCAGCTAATTTTGATGGACTGTTTTGATCACTTGTTCCAAAAAATCTAAAAACAATAGCAATGGGGTGCTTTTAATCCTATAACATTGAACGGGTCACCCTTGGAAACAAGTTTCTTTCTTAGTTTGAATAACCACACAGAGAAAGGAGCTGGTACACCTCTGTGGCTCCATCTGCAAAACTGAAAACACGTCTTTGGTGGCAACGTAATGATTTGCTAGTCATGTTTAATGATGAGCAGCAGGAAATGTTGCTTGACAAGAGGATATCATTTGCAGGTATTGTAATGTGTTGAATTATATTCAGTTGCAATTTCCTACAGTGTTGTGGTGGGGGTATCTCCCATTAGATAGTTATGCACAATGGAAGGTCAAAATTGCAGTCACCTGGTTCTGGCATCTGGACAAAAGCAAAGTAAGCTGTGTTCTCCATCCTCCATTGCATTGAAACAGCAGCATTAAAACTCAGTTGGTTAAGCTGCTGAAGATCCACCTTGCTTGTAGGTGATGCTGTGTGTGTGTTGGTTTTCTCTAGATCAGTGGTCTTTAACCTTTTTCATGCCACAACCCTAATAAATAAATATATTCATTTTAGCCAAATATTCTTTCGTGTGTGTGTGTGTGTGTGTGTGAGAGAGAGAGAGAGAAAGAGAGAGAGAGAGAGAGAGAGAGAGAGAGAGAGAGAGAGAGAGAGAGCAGAAAAAGTTACCATAAAGCCTAGCATTAGTGAAAACTATTTTAGCACAATTGCTATTATATGATATTGAGCAGGACTGGGACACAATTTCCTGGTAGCTGACAGGGTATACCAGATGCCCTTTACCATTTCTTTACCTGGTGGTGCTCTAGTCCAGTGGTCTTCAACCTTTTTCATTCCTGTAAGTGCACAATCCTAACCTGGAGTTAGGCCGGCACAGTTAGGCCAGCAAAGTTCAGCTGGTACAAGGGACAGCATAAAATATGTTTGGACCACTCTTGGAGTTAGAGAGGCCAGCACACAGACATGTGCCATCCTCCCTGATTTCGAGAGTGGTCCAAATGCGCTTTACCGTGTCCCTTGTGCCAGCCAAACTTTGCTGGCCTAACTGTGCCAACCTAACTCCAGGTTAGTTAGGATTGTGCTCTAAGTTGCCACATTCTCATTTGTGGGCTGAGGGTTTGCAACTCCCATTGGGTCTCAACCCCAAGGTTGAAGAACATTGGACTAGATTAACTCTGTCAGTATTAGCAGGGGGAAAAGCTGGCTACCACCAGTCTTCAGCTGTTACATGCTGCTATTTTGGGAAATAGAAAAAAGATACAACAGTGAAGAAAGACATAAAGTAGAATGATGGAGAAGATACAGATAGAGAAGATTTACACACCTGTATAATAGTCACACGACTACAGGCACTAGCAAAGGTGCAGATGACATGTTGGTCTCAATCTGAAGTCCATTTACATAATTCTTCTTGGCAAGACAGTCAGATTTTTAAATCTTTTTAAAAGAATATATGTTCTTGTAACTGTGTGAGATTCAGAGCGCAATCCTAAACTGGAGTTAGGCCAGCATAAGCTAAGCCAGCAAAGTTTGGCCAGCACAAGGGCCACCATAAAGCGTGTTTGGACCACTCTCGGAGTCAGGGAGGATGGCTCACGTCTGTATGATGGCCTCCCTGACTCCGAGAGTAGTCGAAACATACTTTACAACGGCCTTTGTGCTGGCCAAACTTTGCTGGCTTAACGTATGCTGGCCTAACTCAGTTTAGGATTGCGCCCTCAACTGCACTACAAAATTTACTTAGTAAATAGAAACAGTGTGGAAAAAATTGTTGCAAGCCTCTGCTCTTGTGCCTTTAACAGCAGCTTGATTTGCAGATATTAGCAGGTCATTAAAAAGTACCAATATATTGTTAAATGTTTCAGGGAGTCATTTCTCTATATCGAATTATTGTTCAAGGCAAAGGAGCATGATAAGTTGTTTTCTGGTCTGTTGGCAACCCAGCTTCCCTTTTGAATATTGAATGTTGGCAGGCGTGCAAAAGCATAGACAGTGTCAACATGGCAAAGTGTGATGTAGTAAAAAAAGATAGGAATAATCCAAGGTGTTCCCATACTTAGCTGCCTGAAGTTTGTGAACATTCTTGCCTCAAAAAGTATTTGTAATTATGGCCAAGGTAATTGTTGTGCTGCACTACAAGCAGGCTCAAATATTATACTTTAATTCATAACTCGCTTAAAACATTTTACCAAATTTAGTAGTTCCTATGTATGGTATTATGATGAGATATCTTACCAAACCTCTGCAGTGATAATGCAATCATATTTGCTTTTTGTCTATGAGATGGTTCTAAAGACTACAAAGAGAAGCTTGAACATTTCTGTAGCCAAAATCTAACAAAATATCTTAGAGCAGTGATTCCCATACTTTTTAGTACTGGGACCCCCTTTTTAAAATGATTCAGTACCAGGACCCACCAAGCTTTACGAGACTTTAAAAAAAGTTTCATTTTACCAGCCTAAGCCTCTATTTTTATCTTTTTACTATCATGGGGAAGATTAGGACCATTTTGATGGTCTTGTATTTCCCTTTGCCTGGTCTTCAATAGGAGCCAAGGAACATTTGCTTACTAGGGGAAAATGTGCACGTTTTGCTTTCTATAGGGTTCCATTCATTTTCCTTGGCAGCTATCAGCTTGTCAGTTTCACAACCCACCAGTGATGGGCTCTAATCCACAGTTTGGGAAGCACTATTCTAGATTCTAGGGATGTGGTGGCGCAGTGAGTTAATCCACTGATGCTAGGCTTTCGACCGCAAGGTTGGGAGTTCAAGACTGCGCAACAGAGTGAGCTCCCGTTGCTTGTCCCAGCTCCTGCCAACCTAGCAGTTTGAAAGCACCGAAATGCAAGTCACCGAAATGCAAGCACCTAAATGCAATGTCACCGAAGCAATGAATATGAAATTGGGCGAACTCCGGAAGCTGGTGGAGGACAGGGAGGCCTGGCGTGCTGTGGTCCATGGGGTCGCGAAGAGTCGGACACGACTTAGCGACTGAACAACAACAACAACAACAAATGCAAGTAGATAAATAGGGACCACTTCCGTGGGAAGGTAACGGCGTTCCGTGTGCTACGGTGTATAGTCATGCCAGCCACATGACCACGGAAGCTTGTCCTCCGACAAAAACGCTGGCTCTACAGGCTTTGAAACAGAGATGAGCACCGCCCCTACAGTCGGTCACAACTAGACCATTCGCTCGTGGGGAAACCTTTACCTTTATTCTAGATTCTAGAGGAAATAACTTTCATTGGTTGGAGAAAGGGGGTGGTTCAGCTTCTGCATAGTTCTTTGTTTCATTCCATTACCAGCAAAGGCAAGTAAATGATGGAAAAACAACAACAAATGGATGTATAGTTTTTCTAATTTGTACAATCAGTATTTCTTGGGGGGGGGGGAAATGGAATGTGGTTACATTAGCTTGCTGTAAAGCGTCTTTCTTTTAATTGGAAGCATACACACTATTGCATGGAAGTACGGGTACAATTTTCCTTTCAATGGGCAGTTATGAAAGAGAGTATATGAGAAGCCTTTCTCTTTCATTCTCCAGCATGCTAAAGCAACATGGGGGGGGGGGAAAAGAAGCCGCCTCTTTCACTTCCTACTTTTTGCAAACTTCAGGAGCAGTAGTTTCTTTTCTGGTGTGAGTTGGTTGGGAAGGTGTTTGCCAGGGGCTGAAAGGGCTGAAGTGATACACTTAGTGCATATGTAGTTCATAGGACTAAACTGAGTAACTCCTGCCTTATGTGGGAACCTTGTGAAAGTATCAAAATTCCACTTTGTATGAAGAACAGCTATAGAACCACAAATGTGGTTACTGCTGAACTACTGCAAACCAAAATGGCTTGTATATCAGTCTCAAAAATATTTTGAGGTAGAACACAGATCATTCTGTATGTGCCAATTTTCTCTAGTGTTATATTAAAATTTCATTTGTGTGCATAGGAATTTTTTTTGGCATGTGTGATTCTGAAATAACAGGTAAAATGTAATAAATATTTATGGAAACCAGTGATCTGGAAGACTGGTGCAATTTGTGTGTGGCATGCATAAAACCATCTTAATATGTTTGTGGTATCTCTAAAACTCCAACAACAGTTTCTACACAATAGATATTATTAATGTTGAAATTATATCATTTATTAATGTTAATATGTGTCAGAAGAGAGTAGATAGTCTTTTGATTAGAGCTCTGGTTGAAAATAATGCTACGTATCTCTGACATCTACATTTCAACATCCATTCTAGGATTACATGCTACTTTGCTTAATGAGGGCATTACATTTTGTCAGTAGATTGGAAATCCTGTGCCTATGCTGTGCCTTCTACCTTTTTGGTTTTATATTCTAAGCACACTATATTTACCCTCAAAATAGTTTTGTCTCTGCTCCTGCTATTTTAGACCTCTCAAAGCATCAATTAAAACCCCAGTTAGTGAAATAGTGGGTGAAGAATCTCAATCTCTCTCTCTCTCTCTTTCTCTCATTCACCCCCCCTCCCTTTGCCATCTCCACCTCCCTTTGTATCTCAGTCTCTCTTTGGCCACTGAAAATGTAGGTCAAATTGCATCACCATAAAATGGAACAGTCAGAAAGGTGTTTGAAAAATGCTGACATCCTTAGCCCGGGGTGCATGCCGCTGTCTTTTGTTTACATTGAGAATAGCAATGTGGCGCTGTACCTGTAAATGAACAAACCTCTTCTTTAAGGTTAGTGGTGTGGAACATAAATTACAAGTCATAATAGAGTTATATTTTTCTTTTGTTTTCCTTTGGTAGTAAATGGAAACTGTGTAGATAAACATGCAGTAATTTACAGTAGTGAAACATCAGAGAACTCATCTGAAACATCCTATTCATGGTAGCCATAACTGTTTACTTTGAGAAATCCTCTGTCTTCCACATGTAGGTTTAACAAAAGAATGTGCAGATTTCAAAATTCATGTGGTTTATAATAATGAACTCTTTTCTCTCTCAGATGTGGAATCTGGTATTATGCTTCACATTTTGTTAAATGTATACTTTTTGACTATGTGGTATTTATAACCTTATGCATTCAGTTACGTGAATTGAATGTAGCATGCATTTTTAGTAGCTGATCTAACCTTTCTCTTCAATGAAACAAATTGGAGTTATAATTTTTTTAAGTAAAAAAACACCCAATAGTAGTTAGAACATCAAGTGTAACAAACCAAACTTTTTTTTTACCTTGTTCTTTGTATACAAAGTTTGGTATGAAATAAACATGCACAGACATTTAAAATATATTACAGTGGAGTCTTAGGCATGTCTACTTATAAGTAAGTCCTGTTTTCAATGGAACTTACTCCCAGGTAAGCATGTATAGGATTATAGCCTGAGTGTTTTCTCATTGGATGTTATAATTTCTTATATTATTCTACCTAGGCCTTCAGATTGATTAAAAATTAGCAAATGAAGGAAGATTTTTAGTAAGGTAATGAGGTAATCAACATGTAAGCTTTTTGTGGCTGGGTATTTATGTACTTCAGGTAGCCATATTTATTTAAAGAACCGAATTACTATGTGAATACATCTTATTACCTCATTAATTATGCTGTCCTGAAGATTATCTGGAAGTTAAAAGGAAAATGACTGGAGATGGATCGTCTCCTGACAATAGCCTTTGATTGACTGTTAGGGCAAAAATGAGAAGCCTGGGTGCCTTCCTGCTGTAATTACACAGAGAAAGAAACATCCAATGAAGAAGTCAAATACTAGCTTGAATGCTTTTGAGTACACTTTAGTGTGAAGTTTGTTCTACAGGTTGTACATTGCTAGGACATGGAGATAGTTGCTTTAAAGGCACTGAAAGTCAGTTGTTGACAGTCAAGTGCTATGACTATAAATTAAAGATTTCTGCATTGTTTGTATGTTGGGCTCCTTCTGGGAGTTTGCTGACATTCTGTCATCATAAATTACAGCACTCCTAGGAACAATTGTTTTATACAACTACCATACTGTTTCCTTAAAGAAAACAATGTAAAATAGCTTTGGAGGAATAGCCATGGCATCCTGAGTCTGTCTTTTTTACATAGTTATAATCCTGGGGCTATAACGTTATTAGTTTTGTAGTTGAAAGAACCTTATTTTTTAAATCAAAATCCTTTACATTAAATCTTAACCACTTTTTTAATTACCCCAAGAAAGCCAATTCCCAGCTTGGGGTAATTAAAAAAAAGGGGTTGAGAATAAAATGGCCAACATTATTATGCCATTGTACAAATCGATGATAAGGCCACATCTGGAATAGTGTATACAGTTCTGGTCGCCACATCCCAAAAAGGACATAGTGGAGCTGGAAAAGGTGCAGAAGAGAGCGATGAAAATGATTACAGGGCTGGGGCACCTCCCTTATGAAGAAAGACTGCAGCGTTTGGGGCTCTTCAGTCTGGAAAAAAGGCACCTGAGTGGAGACATGATTGAGACATACAAAATTATGCACGGAAGGGATAGAGTCGATAAAGGGATGTTCTTTTCCCTGTTTCACAACACCAGAACCAGGGGACATCCGCTAAAACTGAGTGTTGGGAGAGTTAAAACAGATAAAAGGAAATACTTTTTTACCCAGTGGGTAATTAATCTGTGGAACTCTTTGCCACAGGAGATGGTGATGGCATCTGAGCTAGATGACTTTAAAAGGGGTTTGGACAGATTTCTGGAGGAAAAGTCCATTGTGGGCTATAGGCCATGATGGGTTGTGCAACCTCCTTACGGTAGTAGTAGGCTACTTCAGAGTGCTGGGTGCAAGGGAGTGGCAACAGGATGCAATCATCTTGTTGTCTCCTGCACTCCCTGGTGCACCTGGTGGGCCTCTGTGAGATACAGGAAGCTGGACTAGATGGCCCTTTGGCTTGATTCAGCAGGGCTCTTCTTATGTTTTTAACCCTATTCTTCAAATACAGAAGCCATAGTGATGGGAGTTGAGCTTCAAGCACCTGCATTTTAATAGCTGAGACATTATTACTAACAAAAGTGAATGGCCTGCATATACAAGGTCAGGGTAACTTCAATAATTTTTTTTCTTCATTTTTATGAGATAAGGTGGAAAAGTTTGCTAATTCAATGATTGTTACTATATGTTCCATTGCAGATTAAACAAATATAAGAAACAGGAAACTTCCACAGTCCAGACAGATGATGATCAATTGATATACCAACCCTGAGTTTTACAAGACTTTTAAGGTACTGTGACCTACTAACCTATATATGTATTTTCTTTTCCTCAGCTATTTTGTCTGTGTTTTTCAGGTGCAAGATAGACAGAAGATAGACACAAAAAACAGCAAGACACTTTAAGAGAGCTGTAAAAGTTGTTCAGAAAGGAAAAAATATAGTGGGCCCTCCTCATCCACAGGTTTGAAACCTATGGATTTTACCCAATCTGGGTTCTGAACCCTTGTTGGTAGGGCCCACAGAGGACCTCCTGGACACAATCTCCAGTTGCATCTAGGAGGGCTTCTGCGGTACTGGAAGGCCGCATACGAACTCTCCACACTTTAGAGGGCCTTCTGGCAGGCACCTCCAGTTTAACGGATTTCATTATCTGTGATTTTTAGCAGACACAGTTTTCGGCATCCATTATCTGAGGGTTTTTTTTGCATTCACTGGGATTCTGGAAATGTAACCCCTGCAGATGGCGAGGGCCGACCTGTAATACTAACAGCTACTAGATGTAAAATGCATTTTTAGAAGAGAAAGGTTCTAGGTTTAGTATAAAATACGCTTTTTGACCATTGAGATCGACATTTCCGTAGGTCTTCCTCAATGGGGGATGGCAGATGTGATGTAGCCTTTGTGCAGAAGTGATGGTCCTGCTGCAGGGGAAAAGCCTGTTTGGTTCTTGTATTGTTTGGAGTGGTGAATGTGTATGAGCCCATGCACATGAATCTTTTGAGGAGAAATGAGCAACAGAGTTTTATAAATTGTTGCAGTCATTGCTTTAGAGGAAGATAGCTGGGGTGGCTGAAGAATCATGTTTAAAAATAATATCAATTGTGATTTGAATGCAGGCTGTGACACTATATTACACCAGAGATATTACTTCAGTCTGCTTTCTTTTCTTTTCTTTTTTTAAAATGAGAACCTTTATGGTCCAAAATGATTTTTAATTGTACAAAACAAGAGTTCATACTTAAAATATATTAATTCTTAAAGCATAACTAATCTATTTTAAGTGATCCTGAGTACATGTTCTTGCTTAGAAGTGTAAGAAGTGCCTTGCTGAATCAGACAACAGTTCACCTACTCTGGCATTCTTTTCAAGCACCCTAGTGACCAACAGGCATTATGTGGTCTAACACCTACCTCTGTGTTACCTAATCCCAATTGTTGTAGGGTGTTGAGTGGAGGCATGATCTGTAGATATGGGCACGTACAGAAAGAGTATAGTGTGATATGCTGCCGTTGGCATTTGACGTGGCAAAGGAAAGAGTGGGATAGAAATATTTTAAAATAAAATAAATATGAGAGCAAAGACATATGTAAGGCTTTGAAAATAAGGACCAGGCGCTTGTGCTAGATCTGGGGTTCAACAGGAAGCCAGTACTGAGATTTAAGGAGGGGCATGACACAATCAAGCAACCAGAGGAGGAAATTAATTTGATAGCCGAATGCTGTATAGTGGTGAAGGGGCTAATGCAAGCCAGCGGAAAGTCAGAGGGGAGAAGGTACAGCAGCCAAGGTGAGAGAGATTATCAAGATTTGAACTAGTGTTTTTGCTGAGTGGACAGAAAAGAAAGGATATGTTTTTGCAGGGTTGTAGCGATTTGGTGACAGACTGAATATTGGCAATGAAGGAGAGAGAGAGAGAGAGAGAGAGAGAGAGAGTAGTCAGAAATTAAGCCTACTTAACAGGGGCGATGGTAACATCAGAGAGAGTTGGACAGAGCCTATGACTAAAATTCACCCTCTCTTTTGTTAATCTAAAACAACAACAACACACAAATCTCTTGTATATTTGAATTTGGTTGGTGGGTGTTTTTTTTTTGTTTACATAGTAACAAGCTTTTATGTGTACCAAGGTTCTCCTGCCTTTTCATTCTTGCCCATATTGTGTATGAACGCTCCACAACTGTCATTGTAAGATCAGGAATTCGTAGACTAGGACAGGGATTTTCAAACTGGTGCATCATGACGTCCAAGCCTGGAAAGCCCTGCGTTTTTTCCCTTAAGGGGCGGGGGGCAGGGAATGGCAGCAATGCAATCACCAGGATCGTGTTGATGCTAGAAATATAATGGGGCTATGGGGACTTACCGCTACCTGCCCCAGCATTCAGGAGGTCAGGGAGCCCCACAGACCCCTCTGCAGGGCTCTCCATGCATCCAAAAATAAAAAAAGATTACAACCTACTTCCGGGTTGCGATCGTGAAACTGGAAGTGGGTTGCAATTTAAGTTTTTGGATGCACAGGGAGCCCAGAGAGGGGTCCGCAGGGCTCTCTAACTCCCATGGACATTGGGGTGGGCAGCAGTAAGCCCCCCCCCAGCCCCATTATGTTGCCACCAGCGACCCGATCCTGGCGTTCACAATGCTGCCATTTCCCCATTCCCACAAACACTTAGCGTACTTCCCAAACTCCTGAAGAGTTTGAAAATTGCTGGACTAGGACTATGAGGAAAACCATTGCCATAGTTCCTAAGACATTAGCATGCACATCTGCAAGTGTATACAAGGTTCAGTTTAATATACATAGAACTTGTTGGCTGATTGGAAAATACTTTATTTTCTCTTTGCATGACTACAATTGTTTATAGATGCAGCCATGCTACTTGTTGTAGTCATGCAAAGAGAAAATAAAATGTTTTCCAATCAGCCAACAAGTTCTATGTATATTAAACTGAACCTTGTATACACTTGCAGATGTGCATGCTATGCAATATGCAAAATTATGATGTCCTTAGAAACACTTGGATCAATAATGTAAAAGTTTTACATTATGTAAAACTTTTACAATAATGTAAAAGTTTTATATCAATAAAATAAAGTTTTAAGAAATGTATGAATGGGGGAACATTATACGTAGCGTTGGTTGCGTACATATTTCTACACAGATAACAACTATTCAGAGAAATTGTGTAAAGTGGAAGGTTAATCAGACCCACTCAATATGTTTTTTGTAGCTGACGGGGTTGTAATTACTTCTCTTTCATATCACTGTAGGGAATGCACACATCTTTTTCTGATCTTGTCACCTGGTTTGCATGCCCAGAATGGTCTCCTGAAATACATCTTTGAGTGTAGACTGTATGCAGTCAGAACGCAATATCCGTGTGTCTAGCAACTGTGGATTTGAATCACTGCTGATGCTAGCGAATACTGGAATCCATATTTATGGCCCTTTAAAAGCCTAAAAAAGCACTAAAATCCAACCTTTTTTACTTTTTCATGGCCAAACTGCACCATTTCCAAGCTTGTAGAGCTGTTTCTAGCACTGAAAGACTCACTTCTGAGTTGTGCAGATGTTGCTTTCTTCTCCCAGCCTTGCCTAAAAATGCATACTGATGCAGTAACCCCATTGGAGCTGCAAATTTTGTAAGAAACCTCAAGCCGCACCTTAGCAGCTAGTCAGATTTAAAGGTACCTCTCAGTCAAGGACCTTTGGTTGAACCTTTTTCTACAAAATGTATCTTTGATAGTTGCTGTCAGGCATCTTTGTAATCAACCAGTTCCAGAACAATATAATGGAGATTAGGCAAAGTGTTGGAAAAGAATTAGCTCCCATACATATCTTTTAATTCTATAAGATAATTTTAATTCTAAAAGATAAACTCTTAATTGAGTTTAATTAATATTTTTTTTGAATTATCCCTCCCCTGTTTTTGTTTTACCTTTGTAATACATCACATTCTAGACTATTAGGGTGGATCAGAGTATGTTAAAATCTCAATATATTAAAATTTTTAAAAACAGTAAAACTGATTAATTGTTAAATGTAAAATTGACACAAAACACATAACATTGTTAACCACATTGTAAAGACTAGTTAGTGTACTGGCTGTGATTGGCTATTTCCTTTTGCTTCTGACTAGCAAGCAGGGAAGAAAGCCAGTTTATTTTCTGTAGCATCTCATTGTCAAGAGGGAAGAAAAATGGTCAAACAGTGTTCCTTGAAGGAAACTGTCATGGTTTTATTGGAAGAGCCATCTGAATCTGAATTTGTCAGATTCATTGTGCAATATATTTTTTTCTCATTTAAAAACCATCTGGGTCACATAGAGCCTACAAGCCTGCTCTTGTAGATATTATGTACTTTACATTGTGGAATGTTATTGACCCTGATGACTAATCTGCAACTATATGGTTTTAGTGAAGAAGGAAAGTTCTCAATAAAGGTTTAGGTTTCTTACTCATGAATGGTCTCATGTTTAATACAGACCTCCAAATATTTATTGCTTTCGTGGGGTACTGGATTGATACAGTAAATTTGGACATTAAGAGTGCATAGATACATATGGTGTATAGATAGTATTGTGAAGAGTGCCCTTGGTTGATCTGAGATATTGACAGGCCTTGATAAAGGTCTTTAGTGACCATAGAAATTTGCACCTGCATATACAGTGTAGAAAGAATTTCCAAACTTCATAAAAGTAAGGACAGCGGAGCTGGACATCTCTATTCCACTTGTCAGGGATGGGTTGCTATTTTATCTGTTATAATGCAGGCCTCTCTTTATGCTAAAGTCACAGTATACATCTAGACTGCCAAGCAGTGGTCTGTCATTGTTATCTTTTTTTAATACATGAAAGTATTTACATTCTTATGTAAGCTGTTTTTGTTTGCATTTCTCCACTGGTATTGAATATTACACTTCAATATTTGTGACTGTTTTATGTTGCTTTAACTGTTTTAAGTTACATTAACTTGAGCTTGTGCACTAAGCACTCACAAATGTGTATAGTACATCTTCATATGTTAAATTGGCTTCTGCTGTTTACCCCCACAGTAGGGTAAATGGAAATGACAGTATAGTTCACATGTCACTAACAAATAAATGGAAATCATGTCGTTTGATGCTATTTTCATATTTTTCTCTTGTCATTTTATATAATAAAACCTAGTTCAAAATGGTGTATTAAGCAGACAGGATGAAATATTGTGCATAAGAATAGCTAATTTTGCATAAGACACACTTCAATAAAACGGTTTCCTGGCACCTGTTGAGATTTCCTCTCTCATAGGAACATAAAAAAGCCCTGCTAGATCAGGCCAAAGGCTTATTTAGGCCAGCATCCTGTTTCTGTCCAGCTGACGCGGGCGGGCGGGCAAATAAACTTAACAGCCCAGTCCCTGTATTGGAGCAGGCAGGCCAGCTGGCCTCTGCAGCATCCTATGCAGGTTAGACAGCAGAAGTAGCTCACCGCGGGGCAAGGGGACCTCTGGGTCAGCTCAGATCTGTACCAGTGAAATCCCTGGAGCAAATACAAGTGCCTGGATTGGGCCAACATGCTACTGTTGCTCCACCCCCAATGCAGACATGCCTTATGGCATATTTGTGACCTTGCTGGGCTGATGCAAGTGATTTGGATTGATTCAGCGCCATTCTAGGGTTGTGCCCTAGGATCGCCAACAAATGTTAGGGAAGGTTGGATGAAAGACAGAAGAGGAAAGCACACAGACTAAATCTGAAATGTGATTATAATTGAAAATGGATGAAAGAGCAAATTGATGAAATTCAAGGATCTATGCTTTTTTTGCTTGAAATTGTGGATTTGAGTGGCTTAATTTGAGGGGAAATGTTGCAACAAAATATAAAAAAGATTGAGATTATCTGCATTTATTATAACGTAGAACTCTGTACACTACGTAGGACTCTGTACACTAAAACATCTATGCACAAGAATAGTTTTTTTCCTTGTGCCATTAAATTGTTGAACTCATAATTATGCTGAGGTGACTTTTGAGTAAATATTGAGGCAGTATTCTAATTTGTATCGTATGTCCTTATCTGTTTCTTTGTTGTATTTATTGTTTATTGTTTATGAGTTAGTATTAGTATGTATGTAGCCATTAGTATGTATGTAGCCATTAGCCAAAATCAAATTCCAAGTATGGTATTCATACCTGGCCAATAAATATTATCTAATCTAGAAGGAAATTATTAGCAAGGCCTCTGCTACTATAAACAATATTTTGGTTCTCGTTTCCTTTCTTTAGGTAACTCTGTTTCCATGAACTAAACTGCCTTTTCTTCAAATCATTAAGAGTTTTTCCCATGTTCAGCTTGCTCACTCAACTTTCAAATTCCATATATGACAAGTAGATTTCCCCAAGACTGTCTCAATGAATTCACAGCTTTAATTTCTTTAAAGCATACATTTAATATTCACCAGTACTGTTTTTATCACTTTTATTGAGAAACTAGCTTTTTGTTACCCGGCGTTGCCCGGGTGTTTATATCTCCCATCCCTGACCCATCCCTGACCCATCTCCCAGTTTTGGGCGTTATCGACCATTTTCACCTGGGGCCTCCTGCGCACCCCCACAGTGTTTGTCGCCAGGCCGCAAGGCATACACATGCCGAGTCTGGCGCCAATTGGTCCAGGCGTCACAGTGGGGCATGGTGGACATCTCGTATCGCACCCCTTCCCGCCCCCCACATTGGGGGGGTGCGGACCCAAACTCCCAGAGCAGCGCTGTTCGCCTCAGTGACCCCAGAAACTACAGAACTGAGGACGATTTTGGCCATTTTCGGCCATTTCCACGTGGGGGCCCTGGCCCCCCCCGGGACGCTAGGGAGGCCTGACCCCCAGAGTGTCTGTTGCCAGGCTGGAAGGTACGCGCATGGCGAGTTTGGTGCACATAGCTCCAGGCGTTCCAGCAGGGCATGGTAGATATTGTGTCTTGCACCCCGTCCCGCACCCCATGCCGAGGGGGGATGAACCCGGAGTCCGACTGTGTCAGGAGCATCACCGCTCGCTCCGGCAACCCCGGAAACTATGGAATCGACGCCGATGTTGACCGTTTTCGACCATTTTCACTTGGGCCCCCCCACGTACCCCCCCCCCGGGGGCGTGAGGGGGGGTCTACCCCACGCAGTGTTTTCGTCAGGCCACAAGGTGTACGCGTGCCGAGTTTTTTGTCGTTCGGTCCAGGCGTTCCAGGAGGGCATGGTGGATGTTGTGTCTCACACCCCTTCCTGCCCTCCACGCCGAGGGGGGGTGAACCTGAACTCGCACAGCGTCCGGACCGTCGCCACACGTCCTGGCGACCCCGGAAACTATGGATTCGACACCGATTTTGGCCATTTTTGACCCTTTTAATGCGGGGACCCCCACGCACCCCCCAGGGGCGCTAGGGGGGCCCAACCCCCGCAGTGTTTGTGGCCAGGCCACAAGGTGTATGCGTGCCAAGTGTCGTGTTGCTCGGTCCAGGCGTTCCAGCAGGGCACGGCGGCTGTTGTGTCTCGCACCCCTTCCTGCCCCCCACGTCGAGGGGGGGTGAACCTGAACTCGCACAGCGTCGGGAGCATCGCCACTCGTCCCGGTGACCCCAGAAACTATGGATTTGACACCGATATTGGCCATTTTCGACCGTTTTCAAGTGGGGACCCCCATGTACCCCCACCCCTGGGGGCGCTAGGGGGGGCCTGAACCCCGCAGTGTTTGTGGCCAGGGTGCTAGGCTTCCGCATGCTGGGTTTGGTGCCAATCGGTCCAGGCGTTCCAGCAGGGCATGGCGGACGCTGTGGTTCGCACCCCTTCTTGCCCCCCACATGGGGGAGGGCAACCCCAGACATCAGCTGCGTCGGGAGCGTCACCACTCATCTCGGTGACCCCGAAAACTGTGGATTTGACTCCAAGTTTGGCCGTTTTTGACCGTTTTCACGTCGGGACCCCCCCCGGACCCCCACCCCCGGGGGCACTAGGGGGGGTCTGACCCCCGCAGTGATTCCTTCCAGGCCGCAAGGTACGTGCGTGCCAAGTTTCGTGCCGATCGGTGAAGGCGTGTAGGAGCCTATAGGGAACATACGAACACACACACATACGTTCATTTTTATATATATAGATTAAAAATCTTTAATATTAGAATTATTTAAGATATACACAATACAAGAGCAATACAAGTTAACCTTCTTGTTCTATGTAGATGTAAAATTAGCTCTACTCAAGCTCCATAAAAATCAAATTTTAAAATTGACCTTATTATTCCTGGTTTGACTTGACAGACAGTAATGTGTCCATTGGAGTGATGAATTGATCTTTCTGCTGCCATTCTTCTTTCTGTACTGGAATACTGATAGATTTACAGTATGGTAGAAGACAGTTTCAGTAGCATAACAAGAATTTTGCATGGGCTTCTCAATATGCAGAATAACAGGAGGGGGCAACTGAAAATAAAAATGTTGAAACAAAAAAAATAGTGATGTGAAAGCCATATATAAAGCCTCAGAACATCTTCTGGGTCAGATCAGAGCTCAGATTTGGAGGATTAAAGGGCCCTGAAACTCATGGATGTAATTACCCATGGGTTTCCTTATCCTGGGAGGGGGGGGTTGTCCTGGAACAGAACCGCCACAGATGAGAGCCTTCCTGTATCATCATCATCCTTTTGTTTCTGAAGGTGCAATTCTAACCAACTTTCCAGCACTGGGGTAAGAACAATGCAGCTCCAAGATAAGGAAGCAAACATTCCCTTACCTTGAGGAGGCCTCTGTGACTACTATTATACTGCAGAATGCAGCATAAGCTCCATTGGCATAGCTATATCAGTACTGGAAAGTTGATTAGGATTGCATCCTGAGTCTTTAACCAAAGATGTGTTCATATTTTCAAGTTTAAATATTAAGGGCTAAAAACTTGAAATTGGATGGGTACAATTATCACCATACCAGTTTACAGAGTTCAGGTTATTTAAACTGTTGAGGTGACTGGAAGGGGAAGAAGCTACATGTTGTAATAACTAATACAACTGCTTTCTTTAACTCCCCATGTCTGTTAGATGTTTTTCTTGTCTTACATGTATTTTTTTATTTTCACAAGAGAGATTATGATCTTGTTAAGAATCTGTACAAACAATCCATTGAAGCTTTGTAGTACAACAGGGCTAGAAATTCCAATTTAAGAAATATTCATTGTCACAAGCCTGTGAATAAGTCCATTTTGGAAGTCCTGTCATGTACTTCAAATTCTAGCAAAACAGAAAATGACTAGTTGTGTTGTTACAAGCTCTGTGTGTCCATCCCCATTAATTTCTCACATCTGCTTTTTAGAAGACACTTATATGAACAGCATTCACTTCTCCACAACTGCATTTCTACAGGCACTTTCATTAGGCACAAATCCTTTCTAATGACTTTGGAGAGTGGTGGTATCAAAGAACAGATTGTTATGCTCTAATAATAAAGAGTTAAGGCGGCATTTCATTGTGAATGAGCCTGTGACTGATTGGCAGAATCTGAAAGCCTGTACTGCAGGTAACCTCATCTGAAAGATGTTAAAAAATCATGCTATCGTATTTCATAGGCGATATGAGTTTATTACAGTCATACTTCTGAAAGTGGGAGGTGTAGGAGCTGTCTTGATCTGTCCTACCCTCTTGATGGATTGCACTTTGTTTCAGATTTATAATCCACTCTGTTCTAAGGACTATAAGCATCCTTCTTACAATCCTGGACATAGCTACTACCCATTGTGTTCAAAGGGGCTTACTCACAGGAAAATGTGGATAGAATTGCAGGCTTACATTAATCACAGTTTCACAATATGAAACCATGAGATTCCTGAAAGGAAAACATTTTGTGTCGATATGATACAGTATTCTAGTTATATGTCCATATGAATTGGGGTCTGCAAATTTTGACTCTCCTTGTTAGCTAGACTTTAATTGTGTTTTCTCCTAATTCTTCCCCAGGTTACATCAAATTGGGGGGAGGAGGTGGATCAGTCTTTCACTGTACAACAAACTTTGAGATTTTTGCTATTTGACTGTCACCAAAGCCCAATAAACTGACCTTTCCTACACATTCTATGAGTGTGCAAGAGACCTCAGATGGAAGGTGGACTTGTCTTTTCCACCCATCTAAGTTCTCCATAATACGTGGAAAATCTGTGAAGGAGGCAGAGATGTCTCATTTTGTATTCTATGGTTTTGGTGCCACAACTAGCATTGTGATAGAAGCACAAACAATTGCTCAAGGCAATGTATGTTCTCTCACTTCCCAATATTTTTGCTTTTATTCATAAGGCAACCTCTAGACTTCTGCATATTCCACACAATGTACCACAGGATCAGTAGTGTCATCCGGCAACGAGCTGCTGGAACGCTAGGCGGGACTTACCGCTTGATTGACAGGCTGTCCGTGACGTGTCGCCGCCTGCCCGCCCGCCGCATGGGCTCCCTCCAGTTGGCGCGCCCCTCCGCTGCTTGCCCAGGCACCTGGCGCCCCCCCAGGCAAGCGGGCACCCCTTCCGAAGCCAGGAGTGCTCGCGCGGCGGGCGGGCAGGCAGTGACACGTCACGGACGGCCAGCCAATCAGGCGGTAAGTCCCGCCTAGCGTTCCGGCAGCTCGTTGCCGGATGACACCGCTGCACAGGATCCTGTATGCCTTTCAGCTTATTGTGTTGGATATAGGGCTATCCCAAAACCTACAGATATCTGAGCTGGTATGCCAAATGCTGCTGTCTCTCCCCCCCCCCCATTACCTGGCAATGTGTCAACCTCTGTGATTCCTATTCCTTATATTGAAAGAAGAAGCCAGAGTGAATGAAGAAAGTAGGCTGGGAGGACAGGGATATACTAGAGCAGGGGTGACCATATCCTTTGGTCCGAGGGCCGCATCGTATATCTGACATGGTATTGAGGGCTGGAAAATAAATAGATAATAAGTACATGGAGAACCAGTGTGCTGAGAGTTTGATTGAATAAGTGGGTGGGGGTGGAAAGAGAAGGGGAGCAGAGGGCAAAACTGATTTGCACAGGAAGAGGGGGAAATTGATTTTGAAAAAGCATCAAGCAACCCATGACATAAATCACAAACTTTTTTCTTAGTTTCTACTCAGTATAACGTAGACATTAACTATATTTCAAGTCTCTCAGTATTGTTACACAGCCGGCCTTCTGTATTCACGGAGTTGATACTATACTGCGGATTTGACCAGCTGAGCTCTGGTTGCATCTGGCAGGCTTCTGAATCCTGCAGAGGCCGCGCACGACTGCCAGAGCCTTTGCAGCCTTTAGAATGACTGTTAAAAGAAAAACACGTGACTTCTGGGTTTTTTTTTTTGCAAAACTAGAAGTGACATTCATTTTTATTTATTTATTTAATTAATTTATATTCCGCCTTTCTGCCCCATGAGCACCCAAGGCGGCTTACAACAATAAAATACAACAAAATCACAATTTACACTTAAAAACAACATTAAAACAATTAAAATTTAAAAACAACAAGCCCTGTGGATCCTAAAATATAAAGAGTCTAAAAAACCAGCCAGCCAGCCTGTCAACAATTAAAAGCTTGTTGAAATAAAAAGATCTTCAGCCCCCGCCGAAATATTACCAAAAAGGGAGCAGTTCTCAATTCTAAGGGGAGGGTATTCCAAAGTTGGGGGGCCACCACTGAGAAGGTCCTATTCCTGGCCGTCATCCCTCTCACCTCTCCTGGTGGCGGCACAGTCAAAAGGGCCCCCACCCCAGATGATCTAAGAGTACGGGCAGGATTGTATGGAAGGAGGCAGTCCCTCAAATACCCCGGACCCGAGCCATAAAGGGCTTTAAAAGTCAAAACAAGCACTTTGAATCGGGCCCGGAACAGAACCGGCAGCCAGTGTAGTCGCCGAAGCAACGGCTCGACAGAGTCAAACCAATGTGCCCCAGCAACCAACCGAGCAGCCGCGTTGTGTACCAGTTGTAATTTCCGGACCGTCTTCAAAGGCAGCCCCACGTACAGCGCATTGCAATAATCTAATCTGGATGTCACTAGGGTGTGGGTCACTGTGGCCAGGTCTGCGCAGCTCAGGTATGGTCGCAGCTGGCGAATCAGCCGAAGCTGAGCAAAGGCTCCCCTGGCCACCGCCGCCACCTGGGAATCCAGGTGCAGCTGTGGATCCAGGAGAACCCCCAAACTGCAGACCTGCTCCTTCAGAGGGAGTGTAACCCCATTCAGAGCAGGACGATAGTCCAATACCCGAGCTGTGGATTTCCGAACCAAAAGCACCTCTGTCTTATCCGGATTTAATTTCAGCTTGTTTGCCCACATCCAGCCCCCAACTGCCTCCAGACAGCGATCCAGGATCTCAACCGCCTCCTCAGAATCAGGGGGAAAGGAGAGATAAAGTTGGGTGTCATCAGCAAATTGATGGTACCCCACTCCAAACCCCTGGATGACATCTCCCAGCGGTTTCATGTAGATGTTAAACAGCATGGGGGATAAGATGGAACCTTGCGGCACCCCAAACTTAAGAGGTCGGGGTGCCAAACAAACGTCCCCCAGCACCACCTTCTGGGATCTGTCAGCCAGGAAGGAGCGGAACCACTTCAAAACAGTGCCTCCAAGCCCCAACCTGGCCAGCCGACCCAGAAGGACACCATGGTCGATGGTGTTGAAAGCCACTGAGAGGTCCAGCAGGACTAACAGGGACGCACTCCCCTTGTCCATTCCCTAGCGAAGGTCATCTACCAAAGTGACCAAGGCAGTCTCCGTCCCGAACCCCGGCCTGAAGCCAGATTGGAATGGGTCCAGATAATCCGTTTCCTCCAGTACCCTCTGAAGCTGGGACGCCGCCACCCGCTCAATCACCTTGCCCAGAAATGGGATATTCGAGACTGGTCGAAAGTTGTTTAAGTTAGTGGGATCCAGGGAGGGTTTCTTCAGGAGGGGGCAAACCATTGCCTGCTTCAAAGCAGGAGGGAGCACCCCCTCCCTCAGAGATGAGTTCACCACCCTCCCCGTGGTATTTATATGCTATTAAAAAGCATTCTGCGGCCCAGGGAAGTCCTGGAATCACATTGTATAACTTTTTTTAAAAAAAACAACAAGATTATCTCTGTAGTCTGCAGATGCTTCTAGATTTTACATTATACAGGCATGCCCTGGTATCCACCGGGGTTCTGGACCCCATCGTGGATACCTGAAACCATGGATACTAGGGATGCCTTTTTAAAGATAGTGGCACATCAGCAGCTTTGAAAACAATAGATTTCTTTCATGTTCCCCTATCTTTTTTAATAGGTGTCCCAGTATCCATGGTCTCTGTGGATATGGGGCATGGCCTGTACATTGTATTTATACATTAATATTACATTATGCTGGAAAAAACCTCTTACGCACTTTACTTACTATAATCTTTATGTGATTACAATAATGTAACCTTGTGCTAGCCTATGCGTAGTGACTGCTCTGCATGGTAGTGCTAACATGTGAAGGTGCTTGCCATTTAGACTGCACCAACAAATTAAGAGCTTCAGGAACATGTGGCAATAGCATGGATTCCACGGAGACTTACTACACTATACAGACTAGCCGTATAGCACATTTCCCTATGTGGATCCTATGTAGAATGCTGACCATGTGGAGGTTGTTTCTTGAAACACTATTTGGTGATTTTAGTGTATCAAAAAGCTCCAGGTCCCTTTTTACTAATTTTGCTTGATTTGACTTTTTAGCCCCAACTCCTGCCGTCTTGGGCACCTATGTTAGTGGAAGGGGGGAAAGGGCAGGGTAAAAATAGATTAAATAATAAATAAATCTTACATGTGAATTAGATATTTAATTTTTGCCATGCAGAGTGTTTGTGTTCATACGTTACAAAACATGAATGCTGGTTCAGCTAAATTATCCTTGTAACAACTTATATATCTGTGTATACCTTGTGGTCTTCTGAACCCAGAGACCGCTAGTGATGTCATCGCCAGTCATTTCCAGGAGCTGCATACTGCATTTACATGGGACACCAAAGATTGGGAAACAGTGCCTTGTTATATTGTGGCCTATGTCTAAATACAGCAAAAGTGACTTGACATGACACTGTAATAAGTTTGCTACATTTTCCTGACTAGCTGTTTTACCCAATCAGTTACATTGCTTTATTGCTCCCGAAAAGACAAATCTATATCCCTATTCTATCATCTGGAAAAAAAATAAGCAGTAGTTAATGCTAAATGCTAGTTCAGAGCAATTGGTTTTTGTATAATTAATTTACAATTATTCTTCAATAATAATGACAATGTGATAGCAATTTCTGAAGATTGCTTGGGTATATGATACTAAAAGTGTATTAGCTGCCAATAGACTAATTGGAATCCTTTTCCAATCTAAGCAGGAAATTTTTTTCCCAGTCTTGGTATGACATTGTTGATGCATTAATACAGAGTTTTTCATCTCTCTCTTACAAAGACCTATAAGAAGACTCCATTTTGGTTTTTGTGCCTTAAAAGTGAAGTCGTATATAGCTTTGAGCAGATTGTCCCATTGAATTCAAACTTGAAACACTGTGCATGTTTGTCTTGCAAGAGAGCAGTCAAACATACTTGCATGGAAACAACGTCCACTGAAATAATGGAGTTTTTGTTACATGTAAGCATATTTAGAGTTTGGGTTGAGAACTGCTTTTTGGTTCATATAGTGGAGCAATCCATAGTTTTCCTCTTTAATTATATGAATAGTAAGAAAGATGTTTTTAGAATGTTCTTTGTGAAATCTTGATTGCTTCTCTGCCAAAACGTTGCTGGCTTTATTCCAGGTAAATCATTTATTTAAGAGATTTGGATAAGTTTTTTTTTTCTTGAACAATATTTGAAGGTATGTTGTGAAATCTTGTATTTTTGTTGTCTTTGTGCTGCCGTTAAAAGGATGTGGACCTATGCACAAGTAACATTGGTTGTAGTTCTTCTGAAGATTCAGTAACTGTTGTGTGATAATAGGTAAGCAGTTGGAAGCAGGCTGCAGAATTGCAGGCTCCCTATTCCACCCCAATATTCCCAAAGCAGGAATTGCACCAGCTGGATCTAATTGCATTTTACCATTACATCAGCACTGATGTTGACCAAAACTAGAGCTAAGCTTCTGAATATTTCAGAATTGAAAACAGCTTGAAACTGTTGCAGCTGAGTGTTGAAAGTACAATTTGCCATTTACATTGCCATCTTTATTGACATACAAGGCCTAATCCTATTCATCTTGCCAGCTGTGATGCAGCCACAACACAGCCCCGAAATAAGGGAACATTTATGCCCTTGCCTTGAGGAGGCCTCTGTTACTGCCCCCATCACAAGATGCAATGCACATCCCATTGGCACAGCTGCATCAGTGCTGGACAGTTTGCTTGGATTGAGCCTTTACTTTATATATGCCTAACCATAGCTACATAAAGTCTTTTTATCCAGGAAAAAATGACCTAAATGAAGGTATTCATAATGCTCATTTTTCTTTTGACCCTATGGCAGTTCAGCATGAGAAAGCCAGAATGTGCTAACAAATGTACTTGTGGTATTTATTTAAACTGCTTTTCCAAGAGGTCAAAGTGGCTCACAAAAATTTGTGTGAATAAAAATAATACATAATTAATACAAAAGCTATAAATACTAAAATAACATTAAAACTATTTTCAGGAATATTTGGTCAGTTGACAGGTCAATTCCCTCCTTCCACCTTCCCTGCTGTTTCCTTTGTGTCAGTTTTTAGTTTTCTAAGCTAAATGGGACTGAGATTCTTCTCTCATCCTGTACATGAATGTCATTAGTATTAGTGTGATAGTATGATCATTTTACTATAACATTAAAGCATTAACTTATTGGACCTGTAAGAAAGAGAAAACGAGATTTATGCCAATTATTTTTTTAAAAAATCAAATTAACGGGCAGCCCAATCCTGAGCTGACCGTGCACCCATATGAGCAGTGATAGCCAAGCGGGCAGGTGCCGAGGCATCTTGGGAGGAAGGCAGTGTTTGTCCCCTTCCTTCCAGGTAAGGGTGCAGGGTGGACAATGGGTCTCCTCACCTTTGCGCCAACTATTTTGGCAGTGAAGAGGCAAGGGCCTCCATTTCGGGCCATGTGGCTTGACACAGAGGTCAGGATTTGGCAGCGAAGATCGCCACTGGTCCCAGCCCCGCTCCGCCCCTCGCCCAGGAATGCCATCCCACCTCGTCCGGAAAGCGCACAACACTGGTGACAGATACACGATCCATTCACCAGCTTGCATTGCTGCCTCTGGGTGGTGCAAGGCCATCTTACCAAGGCCTTACCACTGGCAGTGAAGGCGCTTTACAGCACCTTCACGATAGAGACATGGGCGGTATGCTCGTACTGCCTGTGGTAAGCTTGATAGGATCGGGCCCTAAATATTTTGAATAAAACAATGCAATTAAATTATAAACAATTGCAATTACATATAATAATAATAGTAATAATAATAATACATGTATTTATATACCGCCTTTCTTAAGATCACTAGATTTCTCTAGTGACTGAAACTCAAGGCGGTTTACATGGGCAGACTTTTATTCATAAACCCAAAGGTTTTTACAATTTACAGACATGTTCTATCTTTCAAGAACTACACACATACAGATCTTTCTTTCTGGATTTAGCCCACTTTCTTTAGCCACCCTTCTGTCTTCTGCTGGCTGATGCTTCCCTGCTGCCACCAGAGACGCAGCTGTCTTCAGCACACTCCTCCTCCCACGAGGCAGCTGAAACTCAGCTTTAATCAGCCGCAGTTTACAAGGTCTGCCGCTCACGGAGACTTCCGGCAGTCCCGAGCTCACGACCTTGAGATCTTCAGCTGTTCTTCGGGCAAACGGAGGCATTAACCCTCTCGGCTAAATCTTCTGCCACATATAATAATATTATAATATAATAATGTTATACAATTATAAGTGTATATGAATGATAGCCAACAGATTTAATCAGAATGGTTGATGATACTTGTAGTCAAATAGAAGTCAATTGATTTGCGTCCTAACCCTAGCAGTGACATATTTAAGGATGCCAATCAAACACCACATGATCTGGGAGATGCACTAAGCACCTCCTGCACTTTCCACAGGAGATGCAAAGATGCACCTCCTCAATCATGTAATGCTGCTGCTTATGGTGCCAAAATGTCTGAAGTCAGCTCTGCATGGATTAATCCAGAAATGACAGCAAAGCAGATCAGGTTAGAAGGGTAATCCCAGTCTCTCTCCTTCCTTCCTTCCTTCCTTCCTTCCTTCCTTCCTTCCTTCCTTCCTTCCTTCCTTAGGATTCAGGTTATGTGATTTATTTTTTAAAGATAATTCATATGCCTTGAGTTCTTCGAATGAAATGCACTAAATAAATTTGAGCAGCTGTTGCAAAACCTGTAGATTATTAAATATGCCAGCAAATGCTTGGCCATAACTCATATAAAGGAAGCTTTTGATTATTTTACAATAAACTGGGGAAAAAGTAAAACATGTTGATTTGTAAGGAATCTTTGATATACATTTGATACAAGAGTTGCTGCACCCTGATTTCACTTTCATGTCAACAACCCTTTAATATGTGTTGTTCACTTGCGACTTTGTAATACAGCTCCTGTATTGCACAGTTGTAACCAAGGGCAATGAAAGAGTTAAGTAAAGTCCGAATAATTTCACTTCCTGGTCATCCTTTTTTAAAAGTTTTAAATCTTTTCTTTCAGGAGGAATCGAGATAGAAAATTTTTTTGTCTTGCTGCTGCTTTTCCTAACCCCAAGTAACTCTTGCCTCGTAAGGAGACAAGAGATTTGACAATTTCTGTTTTCATTCATGATTTTGACAAATGTAAAGCCTAGCTTTGGGAGAATGGGGGGGGGGATTCTTGCAAGCAACCCGGCGCTAACCGTAGCCTATTGGTAGGTTGGTGCGAAGCGATTTAAATATTAAATGAGACCTTTTAAGGCAAGATTGGTGGATGACATTTCTGAAAGGAAGGTGCCCGGGAGGGCGGTGGGGGCGGGTGATGAGTTACATAGACGGGGTTCGTTTCCTGCTTGTTTCCTCTTCAGCCTCCGTCCTTATGCTTGACGTGAAAACTTTTAAGGTGGGAGGGAGGCGTCTGGTTTTAAGGTAGCCTAGAGAGGGATTACCCACCAGCGGGGAAGGGGCGTGGGATTAGCAGGAACAAATGTGTGTCAGAGGAGATCGGGGTTGCACGTTTGGAAAGCGAAGCAATCGGATGGGCGGGGAGGAGGTGGTTGCGCGGGCTTCCTGGCTGCGGGGGAAACTGTTCGTGTCCCCTTTAAGAGCCTGTCCCTGTGCGAGGAAAGGGGCGGGGGAGGCTGTGATGTGCTCCGAAAATAACCAACTTCCTTTCAGTGAAGTTTCTGGAGTTCGGGATTGTGCGAAGTCTGGCGCGGCGGGGAGAGAGCCCGGTGGCTCGGATGGCACCCTCGAGACCAGCTCTCCTACAGCCCGGAAGCCGACGGCAGAGAAGCCCTCTTATGTCCTGGCTCCCGTGTCGGGATCCCAGATGACTCCGGTCGTGTGGGTGTCGCTCTTGGTGTTTTTGCGTCCGAGCAGCAGCGGCGGCGGTGGCGAGAGGCTGGTTCACTTTCCGGGCTAAGAGGGGACTGCCGGCAAGCTGCGTGTCTCGGTCGTTCATGGGAAACGGGCAACAAAGGCGATGCGGCGAGGCCTCCTGTTGCTGCCGCCGCCGCCTGCCTTGTGTCCGTAGCGGCCGTCCTAGTTCCGTCTTGCGAGGGGGGAATTCTTTCGGAGCTTCCTTAAGCGGCGGTGCCACCTTAAAGAGCCTGATGACTTTTCTCGTTACATTGTAGCAGCGGAAAGAATGTCGGCGCGGGCCGTGACTGACGTCAGAGGGGAGCAACGCAGAGCTGCTGCGGCGGCCAGCAGGCAGCAGCGGCGGCCCCGGCACGGAGGAGGAGGAAGCGGCGGCGGCGGCGAGAGCGGCCCCGCCACCACGACCCCGGCCACCAGCGCGGCAATGGCGATCGTCGGGGAGCGCAGGTCCTTGCCTAGCCCGGAGGCAATGCTGGGGCAGCCCTGGAGCCACTGGGTCGATGCCGCTAAACTTCACGGGAACGACGGTGAGCAAGCACCCCCTCCTCCATGGGGGAGGGGAAGCGGGGGGAGGGGTCGCGCCCGGTAACAGAGGGGTTTCACCCAGCTGGTTTGTCTGTGCTGAAGGAGGCGCTTGAGCTTTCCCCAATCTCCTGGATTCAGACAAGGATCTGCCCCAGATTCAGAGGGGAAGTGATGGCTGACCTGTGAAGACTCCAGTGTCACCCTAGTCAACTCTCTGCTTTGCTTCTCTCCCCTTCCCCCCCCCCCACCAAAAAAAAATAATCTGAGAATTTTCTGCATGTGGGTAATTTCTGTCACTGAAACATCAAGGCATTCTCCAAGTCATGATCACAGGTATTCTCCCTGAATTAGTTTTTGAGCACAGATCTCAATACAGCATGCACCGGATTTATAATAATTTAACTGAATTGAGTTGTGCAGTTCTAGAGATGTAGTTTGCATTAGAGTCCTATCCTGTGTAACAATATTTTGTTAACAGGTGTTCTTCTTGAAGTCCCTAAGCCCAGGGTTAGCCCAAAACCTCCTGGTGGCTGAAACACCTTGGCTAATGCTGCCCCCCTTACCTGGTGATGTGCCAACTCCTCTTATACTCTTAGCTTCCTCTCTTTCACTGCCCCCTATTTCCTTGTCCAATGCTGGGAGTGGGAGGAAGATCAGTGGAAGTATGAGAGTAGACAGAAGTGGGTTCCCCCTGCCAATCTGGTACCCGAGGCAACCAGCGCAGTTGTCCTCATGGATGGGCCAGTACTGACAAGACCATCTAATCCACCCCCTGATTAAAAAAAAAAAAAATCATGCTGAGAAAACTCTTAGCATTACTTACAATGCTAATAGTATTTTCTTAATCCTAAGAAAAGTTCTTAATATAATTGTGTCTTTCTTGCAAGTAGACCAAATGCCACTTCTTCATATTTTATAAAATGTGTTTGCTAGTGTGCATCTACAACTCATTTTAATGACAAAAAACGGTATCTACTGTGATACTAAATGGTGAATAACATTATAATTAGGGAATTACGATATAGAAGTTTGTACCACATCTGTATAAAGACTGAGCTGTACATGGTGCACTCCACTTTTATCATATGAACTTGCTGTAGCAGTGATTTCTGTATGAGGAGAAATGGTTGGCCATTTAACTAGATCGCTATAGCAAGGGCCACTGTCAGCACTGTTGATCTGTTTTGTCTAACAACCTGAATTCACACTATCTTGCTCCTTCTGTTTATGTGAATTGGTGGGTTACAGATTTATGCAGCAAGTATATTTTATTTCTATCATGGCAACAAAGATTAAGGAAGACAAAAAAGCTGTGTATTATGTCACCACAATTCCCTGAGGACTCCAGATACTGAATTTTTTCTTTTGTCATGCATAGGAGCAGCCTTGGAAGAAAGTTTCAAGGAATACGGGAAAAACCGAGAAGCGATGCGACTCTGTAGAGAGGGTGAGTCTGATATGGAAAGTCTATATAATGTACAAATATACGAGCGGAGTCTTGCATCGACATGAATATGAAACCACAGCCTACTCCAAACCTGAAGCAAACTTTTAAGAGGTGACCTTAACCTTCCAGCTGGTTTCTATCTAAAACCAACATTTATAAATGTTAACTGTTTTTCTAAATCCCAGTAGCACTGCAAATGATTCTAAGAAGCTAGGTATGTTTATTATTTAGCAGTATATGCATTCGTTTGGCAGAGTTAAGCACAAATTAAATAAAGATAGTTGTTGTCCATGCTAATCTAGAATTATGCATTGATCCGAATTTGGCCCAACATAGCTTTTAAAAGGCCCTCCATGTTCAGTAGGTGATGTAACAGCTGTTAAGTGATATCCTAAGAGAAAGTAGCAGCAGATGGCTTTTGGAGAGCAGTTGTTTGATTTCTCGTCCATGGACACACCTATTCACAAAAGGGCCATTATTTTTAGACATTTGTAAGGATTTGTTGAAGAGTATTTTGTCATGTGCATTTAACGTTTTTCCCCCTGAAATGAGAAGCTGTATTTCAAGAATCTATCCACATTTTACTCATCCAAAAAGTCCTCAGAGATTGTAATTTTATTGTAATCTTTAAAAAATCTACCATATATAATAATAATTATTATTATTAATAATTAATTAATTAATTAATTAATTAATTAATTAATAATGCTAGTATTTATATACCGCCTTTCTTTGGTCATTAGATTGCTCCTCTGACTTTAATTCAAGGCGGTTTACATAGGCAGGCTTTATTTCTCTAAACCCCCAAGGGTTTTTTACAAATTACAAAGAAGTTCTGTCTTTCAAGAACTGCAACAACATACAGATGGAACTTTCGTGCTTTAGTCCTTCTTTCTGGCCGCACGATTGTTTTCCTGCTGGCTGATAGACGGTTTCTCTGCTCCCACCAAAGAAGCAGCTGGCCCAGCACAACTCCTCTCTCACAGGCAGCTGGAGACAGCTCAGCTCTTATCAGTCACAATTCTCAAGGTCTGCCGCTCACGGAAGCTTCCGGTGATCTCGAACTGGGGACCTTCGGATCTTATCTTCAGGCAAACAGAGGCTTTAACCCTCACGACTAAACCTCCTGCCCTCCTCCTGACTTATATAATAATGTATAAGTCGATGTCATGTATAAGTCGAGGGCAAGTTTTAAGCCAAAAATCATGGAATTTGCCATGCCCCGTGAATAAGTTGAAGGTAAAGCTTAGGGGTACCAGCAATTCCTTGAATTAGATAATTTTGTCTAATTTTGCCCAACACCAGATTCTGACAAATGATCTACCAATAATTGTTATTTAAGAACTGTACAATCTACCTATTTATTAAAATACAAGGAAAACAAAATAAAACAGCAACATAGCAAGCAACTAGCAAACCAGTTATTTCCAAACCTTTTAGCACTGGGACCCACTTTTGAAAATGACAGCCTATGGGGACCCACATGAAGGGATGTCATTAAACAGAAGGGTTGTCTGAATGGGCAAGGCATGCTAGAATAATGAAACAAAGCACTGATTAAGCATACAGTTACCAGATGCAAACTGGGACAGAGTGGGACAAACTGGGACAGAGGCAGGAATTTGGGCAGGTGCAACTCATCATGGAAGGGTTTCAAAAGCTGCACCTGCCCAAATTCCCTCTTCTATCTATACAAAGGTTAAAGGTAAAGGCACTCTGTCCAAATTGTATCTGGTAACCCAATAATAAGCAAAAAAAGAACCATAAGAGGAGCAGCTGGAGCTGGGAAGCAGCAGTCTACATGGTCTCATCATACTTGCTTGAGAGCAGATACACTGACACAGACGCTACTGATGCAGCCATAGAAGGGGGAGCTGGGGAAAATTAATCAAGACACAAACAAATGCTCAAGGCTTGGACTTGATTATGCATATCTGAATGGAAGAACAAAAGAGCCCATTTCTTCCTCACACACAGACCCAATAATTTGCACAGTACCTCAGCATCACAGCCCTCTGGAACAAAAGAGAGCACATGGTCTGAATGCTCCTCCTGGAAAGGGCCTGCCTAATAGCTTTGAAATTGCAAAGCCCTGCTGAACCCAATTCACATGTTGCAGTAAACGCGAATGTGTAGCTCAGTTTCGCTTTCCATAAGGCTTCTCAGTTTAGAGGGAGGGACTTCCTTCTCGAGTGCTTTTTGGTGCCTACGTTCATTGGATTGGGACCATTCTGGCAGTGTTGCATTCCTCTCGGCATGCCCTTTCCGATGCACCATGGCACGGCTGCCTACTCGCAAGTAAACGTGCAGTGTGGCTCAGTTTCACTTTCCATAGGACTCCATTTTCCTGAGCTGCTTCTGAGCATGCTCAGAAGGCTCTGCAGCTTAGTGGTTTACAAGGAGCCACATGACAGGCAGGAGCACTCAGAAACTATAACTCCATGCTCAGAAACAGCGTAGGCCTTGCTCCACCCATCTTGTGAGTAAAGGCATTTACCGTATTCCCTTGAATATAAATTCCCCTGAATATAAGTCGATGTCAGGGTTTTCAAGGCAGTTTCTAGGGATAAATTTCTTGACCTATACATGATTATATATGGTAGGTTGGAAGGTGGTGCAGGAGTACTTCCAGAATGGCTCCTAATGCAGCCATGTAAAAAATGATTATTGGTTCACCAGCCCGCAGCTTACCTCTATTAATCCTTTTGTGAATATTTACTTCTTGAAAGAAACACAGCACCAACTTCCATTTCACAAGAGTTTCCCTGCCTGGCCACCAAAAGACAATTTATTTTTGGTTATTGATTGAGGTTGATATTTTGGCAGGCAAGCCATGAAAAATATTCTTAGATTAGTATGTTATCTTTAAGTAGGACTTCGAGAGTCACCATAAGACTTGTATGTATAAAATAGATCTCATTGTGAATGTCGCTCCAGCATTAATTGGGAAAAGATAATCTGCTTGTTTATATGACTACTT
Source organism: Lerista edwardsae (assembly GCA_029204185.1). Taxonomy (NCBI): domain Eukaryota; kingdom Metazoa; phylum Chordata; class Lepidosauria; order Squamata; family Scincidae; genus Lerista; species Lerista edwardsae. The sequence goes on from JAJKFI010000004.1 coordinate 7,964,654, forward strand.
TCAGTTTCTTCTTTCTGGCTCCAGAGAGTGTTTAAGAATGTCATCTTTTCTAGATGATATCTAGAAAACTATGCATGACAATGACTGCATGAAATCTGCACATCTCTCTTGTGCTTTCGAATCAATGACTGTAGGACAGGTGAGACAATGGAAGGAAATTGGCCCCTTACTGTTGCTGAATTTTAAAGATTCTCTGAAGAGCTACCAAGAATAAATGGCTATAGTCACTGGTACACTAAATGGTATTTTGCTGGTAGTTATTAACACAAAAGTAGTACATGTTTAGGACTGTGCACTAAGATACTAGCAGCATGAGTCTTTGAGATAGCAAAGGATTCTTTGGGGTAGAAAGGTAAATATTGTGGAGGAGGTGGATAAATGGCAATGAACAGTTGATCAGGACAGTTGATCACAAATTGCTTGCACTTATTCCATTGTGCAAGTGCTGTCTTCCCCTTCCATTCTCATCATGGGCCAGTCTCCAGTTTTGTCCAAGAAAGCATAGTCAGAGACCACTGCGAATCAAAGATAAAGAATCAAAATCAAAAGCATATTGAAGAACAAGTGTTGCTGAAGGAAAGTCAGCATGGATTCTGTAAGGGTGCCTTTCCCTTGCCTTACATACCTTTTTGAATTCTTTGAAAAAGTCAGCAGGCATGTGGACCCTGGCAAACCTGTGGATATCATATATCTGGATTTTCAAAAGGCGTTTGACACGGTCCCTCACCAGAGGCCGCTGAGAAAACTTCACAATCAGGGAATAAGAAGGAAGGTCCTCTTATGGATTAAAATTGGTTGAGGTCCAGGAAACAGAGAGTGTGGGAAATTTGTGAAACAAATCAGTGGGAAATTTTCACAATGGAGAGAGGTGAAAAGCAGAGTGCCCCAAGTGCCTGTCCTGGGTCCGTTGCTTTTCAGCTTATTCATAAATGACCTGGAGACATGAATAAGCAGTGAGGTGGCCAAGTTTGTGGACTACACCAAACTTTTCTGCTGATGTAAACCAGAAGGGACTGTGAAGAGCTCCAGAAGGATCTCCCCAAACTGGGGGAATGGGCAGCAAAATGGCAGATGTGTTTCAGTGTAGACAAGTGTAAAATGGTGCACATTGGGGCAGAAAATCAAATTTCACAGTGGACAACTGTGGACAGCTAGTGGACAACTCAATGAAAGTGTTAACCTTCTGTGCGGCAGCAGTGAAAAAGACCAATTCCATGCTTAGGATAATTAAAAAAGGGGTTGAGAATAAAATGGCCAATATTATTATGCCATTGTACAAATCGATGGTAAGGCCACATCTGGCGTACTGTATACAGTTCTGGTTGCCCCATCTCAAAAAGGACATAGTTAAACTAGAAAAGGTACAAAAGAGAGCAACCAAAATGATTTACTAAGCTGGGGTCCCTCTTTAATGAGGAAAAGCTACAGCGTTTGGGGCTGTTCAGTCTAGAAAAAAGGTTCCTGATGGGGTACATGATTAAGATGTACAAATTTATGCATGAGGTGGATAGAGTGGACAGAGGGATGGGCTTTTCCCTCTCTCACAACACCAGAACCAAGGGACAACCACTAAAATTGAGGGTTGGGAGAGACTTAAAATATAGTCCTGAATTTTGAAGAAGGTAAATTTCATTAACTGTTGAAGATAAAAATATCTAGTCTTTGCAAAATTCAAGCTGTGTTTACATATAACCTGGACCCCAAGTTCTTCTTCTGTTGAATACTTCTATTTTTTAATACTAAATTAACAAGATTTGCTTCAGCCATTTCTCATGACATTGTTTGCCCTGACTGGCGTGTACTGTATTGATACTTTGCGCTCAACCCTATTATATCCAACTTTCCAAAGCTGATGCAGTTGCAATGCAGACTCGAGGTAAAGGAACAGATCTTCCCTGCCTCTGTGACTGCTCCACCCCAGGATGGGGCATGTGCCCTGTTGACATGGCTGCATCAGCTCTGGAAAATTGGATAGGATTGTGCCCTTAGTCAGAACTGTAAAATATCTAGAAAGGTCCTAACCTTAAGCAAGGTGGCAGCATTTTCAGGATCTGTCTCTCTTGCCTGCAAAAAAACAAAACCTTTTGCTTTTACTTTAAAACAAACTGCATTTTTATTGCATATGAAATGGTCTTAACAAACTGTGGTCTGTCAATTACAATGGGGTCAAAGCTTGTTTCTTTTCTGATGTAGGAGATTAACAAGTAAAAGTGAAACGTTTTGCTCTTTTTCAGACAAGAGAGAAGGAGCAGAGAGACTCTCTTAGGCAGGTTCGGAATGGTGTTGCATTGGAACTGAACCAGTGTGGGTCTTTTCAGGCTCATTTTTAAAGGCATGACTAATGCTGAATCTAGTTCTTTACTAGCGATCTTAACATAAGAAGAGTCCCACTGGATCAGGCCAAAGCTCCATCTAGTCCAGCTTCCCTTATTTCACAAGGGCCCACCAGATGCCTTGAGGTGCATAGAAGACAAGAAGGTACCAGCCAACTAAAACGTTATTTACTGGTTTTATATGCTAAAATTACTTGCCATAATGATTGGTTTTGATGGGTTTTTTTTCCAATTTGCACTGAGTAGTGGGAAGCTATCCTACACGTCACTATAAAAATGAGTCTACAAAAATTAAATGGAAACTGCTGGTAGAAGAGATGTGCTGTGAATTTAAGTACTGAACTCTGTGGGCCTGACTGCTGGACTATGTGTTAGCATGCATGTAGCATATTTCTGTTGGCCTATTCATATGCCACTCTGGCATCACATAGACGCTGGTGCTATATCCATCATAATCTAAGTTTATCCTGGCAAAGCAATTCTGATGTAGCCCTTCCCAGTAACACTCCTAGTGCCCATGGAAACAGTGACACAGAATGTTATCCATGAAGCTGTGTCCCAAGAGCAGCACATAATCACCATGAGATTGGTGTGTCATCTGTATGACATCTGTGTGTCATCTTGAAGTTGGTGTGTTATCCATGTGACATCCATGTGTTGTTGGCATGTTTCTCCAAAGAGCCAATCACTGCATCCAGTCAGATCCAACGCTAGGAGCCAGAGACGTGCCACCAGGGTAAACTGAGCAGGGGGCAGGTGCAGGGCCAATGAGCAGCCAATGCTGGGAGCACCTCTGTGTCAGCCACTAGGAATGAATAACGCAGTAGCAAGCAGAGATTTGGTATTAATGCATTGTGGCATGAAATTCTCTCCCCCTCTTTGCTCATCTGTGTGGGATGCTTTGTGCCTCTATTGGGTGGTGCCGTCGAGATTCCAATTGGTTATCTGTTTATGGAGCCATTCCGTGGCAGAATATCTGCAATAAGAATTCTGAGAAGGCAAATGTTCACAAACTATCTTGCCATACATGTGTGAGGGACAAGAGGTTTTTTTGTTCAGACTGCCCCTTTTGTGTGCCAAATGCCCTTTCACATTTTCATCCATCACCAAAATTCCCCTTTGAGACACCGTAGAAGTGTAGTCCAATGACACACTTCTGATCATCTGAGCTGTAGTTTCCCTGGCAGGAGTTTAGTACAGGGTGAGTGTAGCGTGATTGGCTGCCTAATATAGCTTGTATCCTATGCCCCCATTGTAGGAAAATGAGTGTGGCAAGAGGTGGAAGGAGATGCAATTTTTCTAGTGTTTTATTGTGATGTTTATCGGTAATCTGTTCTTAATGTAAAGGGCACATCATTGTAATGGGATGATGCCTAATCTATAACTTTACATTTATTTCCCCATTGGTGGTACTTCTCCTTCTCTCCCAAAATAAAGGTCTGCAATAGATATGGATCACTGGATCAGCATAATGTGTGTTGATATGGTAACACTTTCACAGTTTGGTCTCTGGTTTTCTGAAGTGACTAAAATATTTGCATTTTTAAACCGTTTTCTTTTAGTATTTCTAAAAATGGGTTGTGTTGATATTTTCTGTATAAAGAGGCTGTACTTTGTACAATGGTCTCTCAGCATCCATGGAGATCTGTCCCATGATCCCCTGGGGATAGGCAGTCCATGGGAGGGGGAGTGCAGCACCACAATAACTTACCTGGGGTGTGTGCCCGGCCCTCTAGAGGTTGCACATGCCCCTGCCTCCTCAGAAGCGTCCAGGAAGTTTCCTGTGCAAATCAGAAGCCACTTCTAGTCACATCTGGGAGGACCTCTGAAGCCCTCCAGTTGTGAGCTTGGCAATTGCAGGTACTTAAATCTGTGATGCCAAGCCCACGGATGAGGTGGGCCCACTCAGCAGGCCTGCATTATCCATGGGGGTTTCTATTCCTGGAACCCATTTGGATATGCGGATGTTGGAATTTGCAGATTTGGGGGGGGGGAGGGGCTTTAAACCTCCACTGGTGACAAGAGCTGTTCTCCTGTTGTCTCTGGATAGGAGGCTTTCTGAAGCTTGGAGATATTTTGTACGTCTTAAAGGGGCAGGGCTCAGGCTTTCCTGACTGGGGCATCACACTGCCCCAGATTGAGAAGCCCTGGAATATAGATATTCCAACATGGTTTGTTTCATTGCATTCAGCATAAAAATAAATTTTCAATGATATATACTATGATGGTATTATTCATACATACCAAGGTTTTCACAATTTCGGCCACTAGTGTGAAGCTTATCTTGTTTCCCCCCCTAAAGCCTGTTACCCAGTGCAGTTGCTATCCCCTGCACCACCATTAGCTACAGCAGTGCTCCAGACCCGACCAGAGCACAGCTCTGATCAGGTTTGGATGGTGGTAGGGAGCTTGTTCAGCACCTATGGATAGTGAAATCTGTGGATGCCAAAGCCCCAGATAACATGGGCCACTTGTATCTGCTTCCTAGTGTGGCTAAAATATGCATTGAATTGTCCCATAAATACTTACAAATTATACACATGAATTTTGCTATGCAAAAGTAATTTTAGAATTGGACTATAAATTGATAATCAGCTGAGTTTCAATCTATTTGATGTGACTGGGCAAATCTTTAAGCAGCAGCATGGACTGACATTGGAGCAATTCACTAAATGCATTGACACAAGCAGGTATCCTCATTCTGGAACCCCACTTCACTGTTTTACAAAGGTGGTAGTAGCTGTGAATCCACAAAACATTCAATATGCATTTATACTTTGCATGGAAGCTAGTAAGTAAAATGCAGGTTGAGCCTAATTATCAAATTCGCAAATTTGGCTCAATCTGAAGCCTCCAAAGTTGATCAGAGCTGTGTTCCCTGTGTTCCCCGGGCTTCAAAATGCCTTATAAGGCATTAAAGATGCAACTTCTGGTTTTACCAAAAAACTGGAAGTTGTGTTCTTTGGCCAAAACAGCTATTCTGTGGCCCGCCGAGGCCGCAGGTGGACACGCGTGGCCTCAGTGGGCCTCAGAAAGCTCTCTGGCCCTGACCGGAGTAGTGCTCCTGTTGGGTTTGGAGGCTGTGTGTGTGTGTGGGGGGGGTAAAATCCACGGATTGAATTACCCAGAGATTTTTTTAATCCACAAGGGTTCCAAGAATAGAACCCTTGTGGATAAAAAGGCCCCACCTGTATTTGACTTTTTCTAGTATCTGACTTTTTCACATATCAGATTAGCTTGGGTAGATTAGGCGAGTCAACTGGTGTTATAAACTTGTATCTGATATATAAAACAAATATCTGTAGTGAACTTGACATAACATCAAACACAGTTCTTCAAAACACAGTCCCCCCTTTAAAAAGAAGAAGAAGAAATGTATGTATTCCTGTGCCTGTTCTTCCGACCCTGTTCTGAAGAAGTTCGGCAGGCATAACTTAAATTGACAAGAATGGCTTTGAGCCATTTGAGCTCCGTGCTTATGTTCCAATGATTTTAAATAGGGTATAAGTCATCAATTTTGTTTTCCCCTGCTTCACAATTGTGGGGAATTCACAATGCTCCCACTCACCCTACGAAGAAATGTTAATGTCAGATGGGAGGAGTCAATCCCAGTCATCTGCATGAGAGAACTAGTGCAGTGCATTGAATCGTCCAAGGGCATGAGTTGTAGTCCCTCCTTCAGCTTTCATTCTGCTGCTGACTTATTAGAGCTGCGATGCTGTACACACTTACCTGGGAGTAAGTGTTCTGAACAGACGTGCATAGGAGCGTGCTGTTGGTGGTCTTGGATAAATCACTCTCTCTCAGCTTTAGCTTTCTGTCCATGGTATTAAGATACTGATTTGGCTTCTGGTTTTTGTAAGGATTATTGCAGTGGTTCCCGAGCTGTGGCTCCCTGGGAAGCCATCACAAAAACCTGCTCGCCTATACAATGTATAGGATTTTAGCCCTAATGGGGAGCTGCAGCCAATGGTCCAGTAGATCAAGGGAGCCACCAGTCAAAAAAGTTTATTGGGATCATACATATGAACATTAAAGCACTATATTCAACCTGATTATTGTCTCCATAATAGCGGTAGTTACAAAGTACAGCCACAACTGTGTACAGAATAAGATGGGGTGGGTAGAAGAATGCTTGTTTGAATATGTGTACGTTAGGATACCTAAATAGGATACAAGTCATCTATTTTAATTTCTCCTGCTTCACAATAGTGGGAGATTCAGAGCCCATGCATATATCTGATTTTCTGGATCGCACCCAGTCACTCTGATCGCGCACTTTTGGCAAATGCACCTGATCTCCTGTTCACTGCAATATTAGAAAGAACTTTGTGCAGGAAATCTCCAACAAATCATCTTGTTCAAGTACCAGATTTTTCTAAATAAAAAGAATTTGTGTTAAATGTGTTTTGAGATGTCTTTAAAATATATTGCATCCTGTTAATCTGAATATGGCTTTTCAGATATTGTGTTCTTTGTAGTTTTCTCTGGTCACACTTCCCTCGTTTGTTTATTGGTATTGTGAGAACAGTTTTGTCAGCCTAACTAACCAAAACGTCCATATCATTCCAGTTTCCTTCCCAGCTGCACAGCAACCATATCTAAATAGTGCAAGTAGCTCTTGTAACAGTTGCTGACTAGTTCTAGTTTTAATAGTTTTGCCATAGTTCAGATCAAAGCTTTAATAGTTTAGTGGTAAAAGGTTAATCAGTTCATACCAATATATGCCAATATCATTATCTTACCTGTAGAGCTTTTTCATTGTGATTCACCAAATTTTTACACATGTTGTGTCAAAGGACCCTTTCCTCGCTCTCTTCAGTGTGACAAATCACCACCAGCCTACTGAGCTGTACACTCTCACCTCCTGTTCTCTTTTCTCTTCCTAGCACTAGCCAGTGCTGAGAATGAAAGCCTCCTCCCACTCACTGCAGGAACCTCTCAGCCTCAAGAAGTTGTCAGCCCAAGAGTCGCTGTTGCCCTCCTCCAGTGTATCTGCCCCAATTGGCATATATTGTGCATGTTTTGTGCAATTAATGTGCAATAATTGACAATAGTATGTGCATGTGCTCATGATAGACAGCCACTCTTATGCCGAGTAATTCCTCAGGTTGAGAGGTGCTGGAAAGGGAGGTGAGGCCTCTTCCTCAGGAGTAAAAAGGGAAGGAAAAAGTAGCTGTGATGCCATTTATAGATGAGGGTGGCATGGTCAGGGACTGTTCCCCCTCCCCACTTCCAAGCTCAGGAGAAAGGCAGGGGCTTCCCTATCAGGCTTTCTGAAATTCAGCACCATAGTGAAGATCTTTTCTCCACTTCATCATAGTCCTCCTATTAGTTCTAGGAAGTGCTCAGCACCCTCTCAAACTGCATTCTCTCCCTCTTTAAAATCGCCAAGCTTCTCTTGCTGCCGTATTATGTTCTCTCCAAAAGGATTTTCCAGTTCTTTGTAAACCAATTGAAGCTGCTTGTTTAATGATAAGAAACAGAGCTGCATCATCTTGCAAGCAAAAAAAGTAATGGAAACGCACAACTTTTGTTGATTAAAAACTCTTGAGCCTGTGTTGTGATTTATTTTCTTGTTCCTTTCTTCGTAGTGTTGATTCATAAGTGCTCTTTTCAACATTCCTGCTGTCTTGACAGATAGAAAGATAGAATTGCTAAGGGTCATAGTGGAGCTTATGTGTGGTGTAAACTGTTGGAAACATTTGTTTGCCTAATGGAAACTAAATTATATCTATTTGTTCCATGGATACTAATTTTTTTTTTCTTGAACACCTGGGAACTATACTATTGTAATTTCGTCTTTAAAATGGTATGGTAGTAGTGAGACTTCAGCTTGTGAGAATTCGAGACATTAAAATTAGTGCACCAATGTGATCAACCCTTCCAGATCAGATCTTCTATTATATTTATCTACTGCCTTTCTCAATAGACTCAAGCTGGTTTACCTAGGTAGACCAAACATAAATCAATTTTTCAGTGAGATTTTTACATGTATTATTCCATGAGACAGTCACATAGAACCTCCATTTCTTCAGGTGTTTCCCTTCATACTGCAGTCAGTGTGCTGGCTGCCGCAGCTCTTGCACTTTTCAAGCTGTTGCAGGCAGCTATGAAAATACGATTGTCCTGTCATGTTGCTAAATTGACCATTGGCACTGTGTAGTGCAAAATCAGATTGAGAATTGTGTGCTCAAAAGACCATTTCATCTCCTTAGTTACTTTCATTGCAATGAATGGGTCAAGCACAGTTAAGCTGAAGAGGCATCTTGTAGAAAATGTCTGATGCTGCATTAATGCCAATGGTTCGGGTTGTCAATTTGACTTATCTTTAGACAGCTTTATCAATTCGGATTTTCCCAAATGAGAATATATTTCCTTGCAATTAAATTATGTTGATGTTACTGATGCAATATAAATGGCAGCAAGAGCAGCAGCAAGAAGTTGGTGAGTCTAATTTTTTATTGAATAATACAGCAGATGATTTATCATTCCATGTTTGTTTTATCCCTATACCTTTTTGAATATATTTCCTTTTTATTTCACAAAATGTAATGTGTAATAAGACGTATTTGGATTATACTATTACAAATATAGGTTAGGAAATAGGAAGCTACATAAAACTTTATTTTAAGTCTGCTGGCTAGTATGTTTTCCTCTGTAGCTAGAAAGTCAGTAGGATGTTTAGGTTCTGCTCTAACATTAAGCAAACTATGGGACAGAATTGCAAGGTATTGCACTCTTTCATGGGAATTGAGGATTCCTAGGAGAAAGAGCTAAAAATAATGTCAGTAATTCAGAAATTAAAAGCAGGAGCTGAACTTTTCCAAAATACTTGTATTGTTTGCATCAGTATCTGAACCCTGTTTGTCAACACTGTCTGTAAATTTACAGCAGAGATTAGTGCAGCATGTATTTTTTTAAAAGATTAAATATATTTAGTTGTGCTTAGCAAGTATACTATTATAAATTTTTGATGGCTCCTGTTATATGAACAAGTGTTCAGGCAGAAAAACGAAGTTAGTGTGAAAACATGAATTTATAATTTGCATGTTTGAACAGGTTTGTCTAGCTTAAGTCAGAGATGGGCAATTGCATATACTAGGGGTGGCCAAACTTATTAATGTAAGATCCACAAATGTAAACTTCAGGTGTCTGAAAGCACCTCAGAAAAAAAGTTGGAGTTTGGCTTTCATTATCTGTGGTTTTTGGCATTCTCAGAGGTTCCGAAAACAGAACCCCGCAGATGCTGAGGAAAGACCTGTAATTAAGTTTTCAGGTGATGGGGCCTTGTGATATCAAGGTAGGTGTATTGCATTGTTGCAGTAGAGACCAAAATGGGGATGAAATCATCAAAGAGATGCCAGAAATTGAAATGTTGATTGAAAATTCCAACTGCTCAACACATTTTGGCATGTTGCTGCCTAAAATAATCCCTTTCTATTCTGTTTGTTATGGTTCTTTACTCAAAGCATAGCGCATGTGCTTTAGTGCATGTGCATAGTTCTTTGAGCGAAGGAACACAATAAGTGGAATAAAAAGGAAAATCTTTAGCATTGAGGAACATGATGTGCCAGTCATAATTTTATTTAATTTTCACTATTTCTAGCAACTCTGAGAATTTGCATCCACATTTAGGAGGAGGATTAGAGTTTTCTTAATGCTTCCCCTTTGTTAATGTCTTTCATTAGATAAGGGGACAATGGACTTAAACATACTGATTTATAGGACCAGGGACAGTTGTAGATGTCAATTTGAGAATTGTTACTAGGTGTGCTTTTCAGATGTGCATTAACATAATCATATCTATTTCATGTGCTGGAATCCTGTGCAGTAGCCAGTGACATCTTAGTGGTCTGGCAGTGAAAGGAGAGAGAATATAAAGAGGCAGTGAACAAACTCTTATTGTGGGGATAGTTTTACAAATGTTGGGAAGGGAGAATCAAAATAGAAGCCATTATTGTACTAAAAATAAATCGACACACCTCATTTGTGGTGTGAAGGGACCTTCTTTTGTGGTGTGATGGCCCTTGTGTACTTCTTTTTGGCCCAAATGGGTGCTAAAATTGTTTTGCTTTGCACCTTACAAAGGATGCAACAAAGACCTCCTGACACGTTCTGAAGGCCAGTTTTGTCATTAGAATGGATTCCTTCGTTTAATTTGGTCACAGAGTTGAGGAGGAATAGCTATGGTTGGAGACCCTGATGACTTGGTTGACTCCAAGTGGGGAAGCACCTCAGTCCTAGGATGTGGCTGGTGTTCACAGGGTCAGATGCGCTAGGCCAGCAAGGGATGGTTGCCCATGAAATTTTGCAAGGAGCAACAGTCAGGCAAGGTTTCTTGCAAGCTAGCCTGCTATACAGGGGATGGAAGGATTGCTCTGAAAAATAGTGTGACCTTCATCTATCTAGGCCTGTGGGATATGAAGTCTCTTGTGATCAGTCCTGCTTTAGAGTTGCAATATTGTCCTAGGTCAGAATCTCCTGGCAGGCAGCTGGTATCATGTGCATGTGTATGCATGCGTGTCATGCCTCTTACATTTAAAAAGGCTTGTTAGGCAACAGAATTGATAACTCTGAATTGCCAGTCCTTCTCAGAGTGCTTGAATTGCATGCACCCTGTGCTATTTCAGGGCAGTGAAGTATTGAAGTGAATTCACTGTATTGGTTAACTTAAAATGAAACTAAGACATTTTTTCACTTTTAATGTTTCTGATTAAAAACTTAGCCCTATAAATTGGAATATTACAATAATGAGTTGAGTTGGTTATTTTTTTCGAACTGTGATGTAATCACACGTGGATAGACATAATCACATTTTACAAATGATTTTTGCAGATATGATTGCTTGGTATTTTGAAACTTCATCATATGGATATTTGCCCGTAACAATCTTTCCATATTATAACTGCCACCTAGGTAACTGCATTGACTAACTGTATGAATCCATCCGGTAATTGAATCAGTAGCAGTGCTATACCCAAACACCAGCATCATGTTCCCACAACCTGATGTCCTCCATGAATTGGATTGTGCTGTAAGCAGAGTCATCACTAGAGTTTGTGTCGACCAGTGCAAGAGCTCATTGAATCATCCCCATAATGGAACAACTCCTGTACCAGACTGTATAGAATAAATTGCAATAACAAACGCACAGCCTAAATGCAATGGTATCACTAGGGTTGGTGTAACTCCCATTTATTTTATTTATTTTAATATATAACAGTACAAAACACCCAACAAAACCAACAAAAAAAACCTGTGGCCACCTTGATGACATTCACACAATGAATAAGATTTCTAGTATTGGCTCTGATACGTGGAAATGAGAGCAGACTCATACTAACACCTTATTGGTTCCCTGCTTGTCATAATAACACCATATTGACTCCCAGGTCTCATTGGTCAGTTTTGAGTTAAGGAAATCCACTTTTGTTACCTAAGGCAGTTGTGTTTTCCCTCTTTGGTATTTTGGCTGTAACTTTGATAGAATACAGTACAGATATTTCAGTTTCTTTCATTGTATTCTGCATTAAATTACCCAGCAAATGATATATAACTTAATGGTAGTATTCAAAAATACCAAGATTTTCACAATTTTGGCTAGTAGTGGTGTCGCACATCCCTTCCAAGTGCATCACCCAGTGCGGTCTACACCTCCTGCACCCCACTGGCCATAAGTGAAACTTATTATAAATTGATGAGACTAACCATCATGATCTGACTACTAAGCTGTTTGAGCACCTATATTTATAGGCCACTTCGATTAGTGGAGTCCCACTGAAGTGAATAGTACCCTATCAAGTTTAGTTGTCTGTGAATTGTCTTCTTGGAGTATCACATTCATTTTCCACAATCAATATTGCAGTATAATCATCTGACAAGGTATATCTTTTATCTTTGCTTACAGTGCAGTTCCAATTTCAGACCAGATGTTTCTATGCTTCTTTAAGTATACTTGATTTACAAGTCAAGAACCTTGGAAAATAAGGGGAAAGGTTTATGTTTTATTCCATTGCTTCAGAAGAACGGAGAACTTATCTGCTATTCAGATGCAGCAAGCAATGTATAAACATATATACTACTGAAGTAAAGTTATTCTGAAACATAGCTCTCAGGAAAGACAAATGTTTCTCCTTTTTCATTGGCATTATTTAAAAGTAGCCATTTCTTCAGTTATGCAGAATAGCATTTAAAGGTGGCTGTTTTCTGCTTCTGCACCGGTACAGTGCATCAATAATGGCTAGAACTTCTTTGAGCCTTTAGCATGAATTCTGATGATTGTTTGATGGAATGTGACTCATACCTTGTCAATATGAAAAGTATTCTGTCTTTTTCAATAGGTTTATTTCTCAGAGATGCTTTTCAAGTTGTAAATTCAGCTCTTAGAGGTGCATCTTAAGAGTTGTGTGTTTCACTGACTTTGATAGTGGCCCTAAAAGATGAAGCATGATTTTAAAAAATGCCAGATTTCTGCCTCATTATAAATGGAAAATCAGTGTACAACCCTAGCTAGTGTTGTTGAAACTGCTGCTTGAAATTCCTTGAAGGACCTTGACAATTTGTGTTGTCTTAGGATCTGTTCTGGTGTTACTCTTACAGTTTCTCCACCCTGTGCCAGGTAAGACTGGGAATGGGCTCAAGCTCACATTCTTTCTCCTCCTCTGTTCCTCTCACTTAATGTCTATCGTACAGTACAATTATTTGTGTGATGTATTGCCAATCTTGTCCCAGATAGTGAGAAGAATGTTGAGACAGCATGCAAGCTCAAAAAGTGATTATATTGATGTAACCTTGTCAGGGCTGCCACCTTTATCACAGTGGACCTCAACTTTTTGATGGCCATATCAAAAAGGATTGTAAATCCTAGCATTACCAATCATGGGAGGGATGTAGAAGAGTTGATGCTCCATTGCCCTGGTCACAAAAGATGCATTCTGGTACTTCTCTAGAACCTGTCCCAGAGAGACTTCATGAGACTAGGGCTTGTTTAATTACTAAATGCAAGGCACATGAAATGTTGCCTTGTGGGTCAGAGTTGAGCAGACTAGTCATACAAGTTTAACCACTGTGCTTATTGTTAGAAACACTGCTATTTACGCAGATATGAGCTGATATGAGTTTAAATAACATAGCTTTAATGTTACATTAATGTACTGTATCTCTATATAAGTGTGTTTATAACAGTGTGTGTGTTTGTTAACAATACAATCCGAAATCGTGCATAATATCTGCATAGGCTATTTTGTGTCATACAAACATAGCCATCCAGCATGAACTACACCACATTTTAAAAATAAGCCTTGCTTCTAAAATTATGTTGTTTGAAATGAGGGATAGCCTTTCCATTTTGTGTGGTCACTAAGCATACATGTAGATGATGTAGCTGCTTAAATGCTTGAATGAAGAGTTTGTAGATAAACTTGAAGAAATGTTCTAGTAGTGACATGATTCTAGGGTTTCATTGAAGTGTAAAAAGACAACATGGCTTATACCTGGCATTTTGTGAAGGCAGGGCATGTAATTGTGGGTGTGGAACTATGTTGAGGTATTTCCCCATGAATAGAAGAAACCTACCACATAGGGGTACCACATGGAGAGTGATATTGCTAGTGATAATAAAATCATCCTATAGTTTCATTTTTCCTGCTGCTGGAATGGTACCAATGGTGCAGTGCTGAGATACTTGGCATCGTCTAGGTCAGTGGTTCCCAGACTGTGAATCTGTGACTCTCCAATGGCTCACAGTCCAATTTTTGATGGGATGGATAAAGTGGATAGAGGGAGGTTCTTTTCCCTCTCTCACAATACCAGCACCAGGGGACATCCACTAAAATTGAGTGTTGGGAGAGTGAGAACAGATAAAAGGAAATACGTTTTTACCCAGTGTATAATTAATCTGTGGAACTCATTGCATCAATCAATGGCATCAATCAATCAATCAACAATATTTATATACTGCTTTTCAACACAAAGTTCACAAAGCAGTTTATAGGCAAATCATAATAATAAAGTTAAATGGCTCCCTGTCCCAAAGGGCTCACAATCTAAAAAATGCAGAACACCACCAGCGACAGCCACTAGACAAGACACTGAGCAGGGGTGAATAGGGACAATTATTCTCCCCCTGCTAAATATAAGAGGAGCACCACTTAAAAAAGTGCTTCTTGCCCAGTTAGCAGGGGTAACTGCAGTTATGGGTAGCAGTTAGTTAGGTATCTGGCCTAGATGCCTTTAAAAGGGGACTGAACAGATTTCTGGAAAGTCCATCGCAGGCTATAAGCCATGATGGTTAGCGCAACCTCCTTATTTTAGAGGTAGATTACCTTGGAGTGCCGTATGCAGGGGAGTGGCAATGAGATGCATGTATCTAGTTGTCTTGTATATTCCCCGAGACATCTGGTGGGCCACTGTGAGATACAGGAAGCTGGACTAGATGGGTCTTTGGCCTGATTCATGGGGCTCTTCTTACATTCTTATAGCCACAGAGGCTTGAGCGGCTGATAGTGTATCTTTTTTTTAAAAGGTGGGCCTCAGTGCTTAAAAGTTTGAGCTCTAGGTCAGTGTTTCTCAAACTGTGTGTTGAGACCCACTATGTGGGTCAAAAGCCAATTTCAGGTGGGTCCCCATTCATTTCAATGTATATATACAGCAAGTGACTGTATTTGGGGAAATATTATAGGCTGGTACTTTTTTAAAAGAATTTTATTAATTTTAATATAAAGGTACAGTATAGGATAATAGTAAACATAGGGAAAAGGGGACACTAAGGACAACACAAAAGGGTTACTGTCTTGGGATGGTACTTTTAACGGCTGCTAGGTATATGCTTTTAGCAATGATAGTCAATGGGGCTTATTCCCAGGTATGTGTGGATAGGCTTGTGGCCTAAGGAAAGTGATGTCATTAACCTAAAAGTGATGTCACGGCCAGAAATGATGACATCTAGCAGGAAAGTTTAACATCCCCATACAACATAATTTTATCATAATAATTTATAATAAACTAATTTTAATTTTAATAAATTAAAAGTATGCAATAAATATAAAAATCCATTTTAAATAAACAAGATCCCTCCTAACCCTCCCAATCAGTTACTGATCCATTATAAAAATCCCTACAATCTGTACCCACTATATGGTCACAAGCCAATTTCAGGTGGGTCCCCATTCATTTCAATGTATCTTTATTCCTCTTTCTTTTTTCACTGTTTCTCTGTGTTTTTCTTTTAAGGACCAATCCTATCCTGGAGTTAGACCAGCACAGTTAGGTCAGCAAAGTTTGGCTGACACAAGGGCCACCGTAAGGCATGTTTGTACCACTCTCGGAGTCAGGGGGGATGGTGCACATCTGTGTGCTGGCCTCTCTGACTCCGAGAGTGATCCAAGCATACTTTATGGTGTCCCTTGTGCCAGCCAAACTTTGCTGGCCTAACTCCAGGTTAGGATTGTGCCCAGCGGCGTCATGCAGCCGGAACGCTGGGCGAGAGGAATGGGTGAGCGGCAGCCCGCCCATTGCGTGCCGGTCCGTTTCGCCATCTTCAACGCAACGGGCGGGCTGCCGCTCACCCGTTCCTCCCGCCCAGCGTTCCGGCTGCATGACGCCGCTGATTGTGCCCTTAAAGAACACCCGTCCCTACCCTTTAAGTATATGTTTTTGAAAGGTGGTCTTCATAAAACTTGTAAGTTTGCCTGTAGTTGCACGTGTGGCCTTGATGCAAGTATATTAAATTGACATTGGCCGGGGGAGGAATTGATAGGATCCACAGGGAGAAGTTCAGAAAAATATAGGTTGGAATAACCTGACATTGATTGGCTTTGGTGGCTTGGTTTTTAAGTCCTTAAAATGCTCTAGCTCCTAGAAAGTTGGCTTTCTATTTCAGTCTTCCATCATCAGCTATTTGCATGCTGATGTTTCTCCATTAGTCAGATGTAAGTATTGAACAGCCTGTGAATTGCCGTTCTTAGAAATATTAGCCACTTGTAGTTAATTTGCATAACTTTCAAAATACATTGCTTCAAATGATGCAGCTCACTGCTATGAAGGTCTGTAATTTTGTAACAGAAGTGTCTCCATCGTCTGTGCTTTTGTTCTAAATATAATTACTTGAATGCTGTAAAGGCAGAGAAATCGACAGAAGCGCCTTATCAGGCCAGCAGTTTGCATATGAAGCAAAGTGTATGCATATGAGCAGGTTTGAGAGGCCACTAATTGCGTAATATTAATAAGTCAACTCATTTTCTGTCTCAGGTACATCAGTAGCAGTGTGTCACATTCTCAGTGCTCATCTTTGAAGTGACATTTTACAGAATGCCGAGACATGCTGTTACGCTGACAGGAGCAGCAGTTTCAGACAGCAGGGAAGAAACTGCAGTACACAAAGCAACATGGGATGCTGATATGCAGATAGTAGTATAGCAGACATAAGTACCCCCCCCCTACTCATGCTTCTTAAAATATGAAAATTATAATATTTGTATATTTGCTCTTTCCTGACCTGGACAGTTCCACAGCAAGGCAGTTTCTAGATAGTAACAGCAGGGGTTTCCTTCCCCTGGCTGGCAAACTTCCTCACTCTGTGCCTGAGCTAGGAGGCTCCGTGAGTGCTTTCTTGTTCTAATCTTCTCTGACCACCAGACAACAGAGAAGCTGCTCCTTTCTCCCTCTTTTGCTTCCGAGCACGTTTGGCAGGATGAAAGAAGAATTTTGCTGCTACTATATACAAGGGCAACATGTAGCAGCTGAGAACAGTCACTTTAAAAAAAACAAAACCCTTTTCTATTTAACAGAAAACCTGAGAACAATATTTTCACAGCCAGGCTACTATAGTTCCTTAGTGCTTGCTGTAAACAGTTGTGAAACCAACAAGTTTATTACCTGCCACATCTTTTGGATTGTTTGTCTGTCATACAAAGTAAAAGTAAAGTAGTCTCAAGTTCAAAGCATCAAGTCATTACTGACCCATAGGGTGATGTCACATCATGACATTTGCTAGGCAGAACTAGTTGCATGGGGTGGTTTGCCATTGCCTTCCACAGTTATCTGCTTTTACCCCCAGCAAGCTGGGTATTCATTTTATGAATTGTAAGCTGCCATAAATCTTTAAGGAGGCTAGGGTATGCATTTTTAAAAATATATATTTGAGGCAGTTGTGTACTTGGTAAAAAGGGGTCTCTAGTATTGTTGTGGAAGTCCATCTGGTCAACTTGGTTGTGATTGACATCAAAGTCAGATATGTTGCATTAAATTATTATTGTCAATCATAATTTTCTGAAACATAAATCAACATGTATTAACAATTTTTAAAATTGAATTTTTTTGGTTATGTTAACTTTTTGGTTTAAGAATATATATTTAAAATAATATCTGAATTCAACACATATTTTAAATATCTCTCAGACAGATATGTGATCCTCTATCATTCTGATAATGAAATTCAACTCACGTAAAAATAATTGGGAAAGCCTTTGATTTAAGACTTTAAGTGTGGAGGAATCTTGAGCTGATGCAGGAGGCTTCTTGTATTTCCTTGACATCGCAATTCTTCTTCATTGACACTTTACCATTTATACTGAGCAGGGTATCTTCCTAGGGTTTTTTTATTCCATTGCACGCATTTTATTTTTAAAAAATCTTTTAAAAAGTTCAAATGGTTTTGAAATTGTCTTAAGTTAAAATAGTTATCCTTTGTTTATACAGAATGGTGTGAAAAGCAGGAGAGATTCATATTATTCTGCATAAAATATATCTGAAGACTGGTTCTCTGAGGTTCACTGAACCACTATTTCCAGTTTCTGAACTGGAAAGTGTAAAAAACAACAACTACTACCTGATGAATTTGAGCTGAATTGGAAAGTGTTAAAAAAAACTGGTGAACTTGGAAACCATATTTTTAAATGGTTTGACCCCATGCTTCAGGATCTCTTTTTTTTTTTTTTACATGAATGTATTAGCAGTAACTCAAGCTACAACTCATGGGTATGTCGTCTAGTTGCTGGAGGCATAGTGGAGTTCTATTGATCTTCTGACTGGACTTCTGCTCAAGTAATCAGTTGCCGATTCATTACGTATCAGCAGTCGATACACTGTGTGAGAAAACAGTACTCGGCCTCCAACTGTATCCATTTAGAAGGTTATGCCAGCCTCCTGACTTGTTGACTGTGTGTTTTGGTTGTTCTTTGTCCAGACAACAGTAATTCTAAATGTCATTTATCATAGAATGTACCTTGCATTGTTCTATAGAAATGCTAAGCTTGGAATTTTCAAAAGCAATGATGATTAGTCTTGATTGCATAGGCTGTTCTGCTGGCTGAAGATACTGGATGATATTATGTACCTCTTAAAACAGTTTAGAGTGTTGCCCTCATCCAGGATTAAGTGATGATGTAGAGGTTGACTGACATGTTTAGTGCCTGGGGAGGCTTTGTGATTCAGAGGATGCTAGGTTCACCAAAGGGGTTTTTTAAGGGTGGTTTAGGATTGGGGACGAACTCACTTATGTTCCCCCTCATTTGTGTGTGTGTGTGTGCATGCGTGCATGGATGTGTGTATACTAAATGAAAACCTTCATTACTGTGCTTTTATTGTATTTCTAGTTTAAAGTTGAAGCAAATGCTTCTGTCATTCTGCCTTGTTTTATTTTCAAGACTTTTGTCCCATTTTTATAATATTAGAACCACTTAATCATTACAACAACATAACTACCAATTTCCCAACAACTAAAAGATAATGTTGAGTATGCAGGCATGCCTTCTGTTCCAGAACCCGCATCCCCCAGTAGATACCTGAAACTGTGGATACTGAGGATGCCTTTTTACAGATAGGGGAATATCAGTGGTTTTGTTGCACCAAGGTTAAAAAAAAAGAGAGATTTGTTTAATGTTCCTCCTATCTTTTTAATAGGTATTCCAGTATCCATGTATCCGTGGATAACTGAGACCGTGGATACCAAATCAGTGGATACCAACCTGTTCTATTTACACACTGACTGCAGAACCAACCAAATTCCCCCCTCCAGTGAGATGCAGTACTGACTAGTATACACATTGATGTGAAAAGGGAGGGACTTTTAAAAATCCTGAATAAGTGCTGAGATGGATGAAGAGAGAGGGCTATGTGGTTTTGAAAAGAAAATGCACTTGCCAGTGTATGGACCCTGAGTTTTTTGTTCTGGGGGTTGTTAAATGTGTAGAGTTTATAGAAATAGGAAAGTGTTCATGAAGGCATGAAAAAATGAATCTTATTACATCTCCCTGTTTATAATTGCATGCTAATATCTTGAAATACTAATCCTAATAATGTTGGATCTTCACTTACCCAGAAAAATATGTGTGAACATCTCTAGTAATCTTTGGTATATACATGGATCTTGTGTAGTTTTATTTGGAAACCATGTGATGGTTTTTCTTCTTATTACCTCTGTAATGTGGTAAATATGAGAAATATAAATATCATTTCAACTTAAAATCTAAATGTATGTACAGTAGACATCATCCATTTTTCCAGATAGCACTGAAGCCAGGTAGCTCTGTCCATTTATTTATCAGTGGAATGCACACCCAAGTTTCCTGTCTATTTTTCTCTTGCTCTCTTTTTATTTTGATGAGTGTTTTGTAGATCTGTGGTACCAGATGGCAGGGCTATAATATGCTGTTAAATAAATCCATTAGAAGCACAATGCTGCTTGGTTATAGCTATGCCTTCAAAATGAATTCAGCCTAATCATGTTTTGCTAGGGTGTTCCACTGTGTTCATTGGTAGCAAAATTCCCATGTATGCCTTTAAAGTGTCTTAAATATATATACCACTTTCATAAAGGGATGTGGTTGAACTCAAATTGTTTATCTCAGTAAAACATATTTTTCTCTATTTATGTCCTGTCCAAAGTTGGTTGTCATCGTCCTAAGGTGATGTAAAATTTATAACTACCTGTAGATTAATAACTATGAATTCTTCTGAATGGGGCATATTTTGTAATATTTTGTAGGTTTACTACATGTTCATTTCCTCACTCCCACATGCACTTTTGACACTGGCGTTGAAGTGATTCACTGGTGGTGGCATCATACGGTTCTTTTACATAAACTGTTGTGCAATCATTGTGATCAGCTGTGAGACATACCCTTTGTCTTTTTATTTTAGATATGCCAATATTTGGTCTTTGCCCAGCTCATGATGATTTCTATTTGGTGATGTGTAACCACTGTAATCAGGTCGTAAAACCACAGGCATTTCAATCACATTATGGTAAGTGCTGAACTGTTTTTTTTTTTTTGTTTAATCATTAGGGGTGAGGTGAAATTAGGATTAAGTCTGGCAATTTTGGATTATCTCTTTCTGTGATCTTTAAAACTGATGGTGCACATGGCATTATGTAAATATATTACAATCATGAACTGTGCAGTTACATTTTGTGTTAAATTGTAAAAAAGGGCATTCTTACAAATGTTGTCTTACCTTTTTGAAGATGTCAGATTATGAGTGCTATAATTTTTGACATACATGAGCTATAGAGTTTACTTTATGATGCTTTTATATATGAAGTCTGTAGGACTGTTCTTCATTACAATAAGTTGCATCAAATACTTTTGTGTGCGAGAGTGAGAAAAGTAGCCTTAATATTGAGGATCATTATCTGCCTTGAGACCTATGCTGCTGGAGAGGAATAAAGTGCCTTTTAAGGAAGATCTAGTGATATGTCATTTGGAAGAAATTATACAATTGTTATAATACAGCAGACTTCAAGGGGGGAAAAACCCAAATTGAAACATTTTGGAAGTAAAGCAAATATGGTTCATATGTATTAAAATCTGGGCTTTTAGCAGGAGAAGTGCATTGTTTCAAGGAATTGGCTTGGTGGTGATATGTTTTATATTAACTATGATTTGGATATATTGGTATTAAGGAGTAATTTCACAAAGTAAGTTAAGTGCTACGCAAAAGAGCAGTAAGCTCTGCTTTGGTTAAGAAAACGTTTTCAGTTGCTTTTCAGTCTTCTACTTTCTCCTCCACAATGGGAATCATCATAAAGGTTTTGTTTACCTGATTTGTTAACTTCTTTAGGACTTCTGTAAAATTATTTTAGTTTATAGTACTCGTACTATCATCAGGCAGTTGCTAGAAATCAATTGCTTCCTCAGTACAAAGCCTCACGTAAAGTCATGTTTGCAAGCTTGGTTTTAATTACACAGGCCTGCAAAATTGAGGGTCAGAAAAACATTTTTCAAAATGTATGGTGGTTTTATATGAATTTATATGCTGAATCCAGATATGACATCAGTTTGCCCTATCATGTCTAGTTTTGGAGATATGGCTTAGTGAATGGTTTAAGCTGCTGAGGCAACTGCTTGAACAATTCACTATTGAGACTATGCCATTCTCTGAAACTAGATGCAATAGGGCAAAACTGATGTCATTTTTTAAAAATCAGCACCTCAAATATACCAGGAACAGGTCTAACAAACGTTAGACCTGGCAGCAAAATGTGTGTTGGCTTGTGTTGTTGTTGTTGTATTGAACAGGATTTTATTAGAAGTGTGTGGGAGAGTATCTGTATCTTCAGCTTTAAGAGTTTAGCATCCTATATGCAACCAAATGCCATTGGAATTGCATCATCCAGAATCAGTGCCTCTAAATATCTCTTGTTGAAGAGTTACAGTTGTGCAACAGGAAGAATTATGGCTGCCCTAATGTACTCCTCTGAAGTATACATGAGTAATGTAAAAAATTTCACTAATTTACAAACCAACATCATTGTGCATGGTCCTGTATGTGGGACATTGGGCAGTGGGAGCAGTCATCTGTAGCTTTTGAACCATTTTATATAACCCACCTACCCATAATTGGATATTTGCACATAATTGGATATTTGCTGTTTCACTCCCCACTATCTCCTGTAACAGAAACCGCGGGTTGGAACCCACCATTGGAACGCAATCCAATTTCTCGTGGGTTGCAAAATGTTTTTGAAACAATTTTTTTTAAAAAAATAACAACTTTACAAGCATCCTTGCCAGCGGCGGCATTCAGCCGGTACACTGGGCGGGAGGGATGGGTGAGTGGCAGCTCGCCCGTTGCTTCCCAGTACATTTCACTGTCTTCCCCGCCCCCGCAGGGGCGGGGAAGACGGCGAAACGGAGCGGTAAGCTACGGGCGAGCTGCCGCTCACCCGTTCCTCCCGCCCAGCGTACCGGCTGAATGTCGCCGCTGATCCTTGCCCAGTTTGAAGAAGAAAATAGCTAGCTGACCTAATAACCTGAGGTATGGGGTAATCTTCATACCTGTAAATTTCCTACCAATGTCATATTTTCCTACTTTCTCAAGTAACTGACATGCCATAGAGCTCTGTTTCAATCTTTTATCTGTTCTGAAAGTCTTTTATTTGCACATCTTGCTCTCCAGCCTTCTGGGTACTCCGGAATGACTGTAAAGGTTTGGGGGAACAATCCCTGAACTCTATTTCTGGCAAATGTCTAGCAAATGGCAATATACAGATAATATACGTAAGGTCTCTTAGCAGCATAGGGCACCAATTATTAATTAAATATGTCTTTCTTGGTCTGTTTTCTATCTAGTGGGCTGTGATAGATTCTTTTTTAAAAAGTGGATCCCCATTCTAAAAGTTTGGGAAGCCCTGGCTTAGATTGTGGTTCCTTCTCCCAACTGGTCCAGTAGTCCTAATTTGTAAGGCTTCTAGCCCTCATTTGTGCAATTCCATTAAATATATTAATTGCATAATAGAGTCTAGTTGTAGAAGTTTGGGTTTCCTTATGGCAGAATTTTTTGCTCCCTACAAAAAGATATGTGTATGTGGGTCTGATCCTATCCAAGTTTCCAGTGCTGATGCAGCCATGCCAATGGGTGTGTGCTCCACCCTGCAGTGTGGGGGGTAGTCACGAAGGTCTCCTCAAGGTAAGAGAATGTTTGTTCTCTTGCCTTGGGGCTGCATTGTGGCCGCATCGCACTGGAAACTTGGATGGGATTAGGCCCCAATACAGTTTTCAGCATTTTTGTAAGTACATTAGGACACATTGTATGTCTTGCAAAAAGCTACTTATCCTTTTAGCAAAATTTTAATCCTAAGAATGGAGCAACAGGAAAAATTCACCACATCTTCCCCCGTATTGTTTGTATTATTTTGTGAACTCTTCTTTCCCCTTTGGCTAACTAAAGGGTGTGGCTCTGCTCACTTGGTTATCCTTGGGTGGAATTTCCAGTTTGCTATTTAAGACATTACTAATAGACTGTGCCTGAAGAGTTGCCAATTGTTGCTTTGGGAGGCTACCTGCTCTCTTTCTGTGCTCCAGATCAGTTAACTGTTAACATATTCATTTTTTGGTTGCTGTGTACAGTACTTGGTATTTTGTGATTGAACTGACTTAGCCTTAATTAAGAGCCAAATGGAGTTGAAGGAGCCGTGGTGATATGAAAAACTCTTCCCTCATTTACGTGCCCTTATAATCTACTAGCTTTTTTAGTTATTGCGCTTGTGTCTTGCCATTCCTTCAGGAAGCTGAGAATGGCGTCAATCAGGTTCCAGGTACAGGCATACCTGCTTAGATTCAGAGATGTAGCTACCGTTGTTCACCTTTTTACCATCCTTTTGGCAACCTGAAAAAATCTGTAGTGGAGAAGGGAGATGCAAACCACATTGGTAATCCAGTGGTTCCCAAACTATGCATCACAGAAAATTCATAGGGATGCAAAGGAAAATTCACAGAGGTCCAGTGGCCTTCTGAGTCTCCTAGGCACTGCCATCTTGGATTGTGCAATTTTTATGAAATCACACAAAATCCAATATGGAAGTGCCTGGAAGAAAGAGCCGTCGTGAAAGAAGGGTGCAGTGACCATGGTAAGTTTGAGAATCACCAGTCTGATCTCTCACTGCATTTGACAGACATGTTTGTTAATCAAATTGTTAATGGAAGATAACTTGGGACTAAATAGCAAAACGTATTTTTAAACACGGTTTAGGATTGGAAAAGCCTTCAGAACTATACAGTAACACATGTATTATTTGTTTACCCTTAGCCTACATAGGAAATCTCACAGCATATACACCTCTACTTTTCTCTCATGCCATTAACATTTGGATACAAACTATTGATTCACAACACAGTCCGACCTTTTTGCTTTTGATAATACGATTTGCTGAACAAGTTAGTCATTGCTTCCTTCATTGTATTTCGTCAAGATATTTATATGCCACCTTTCCACTTCCTAAGTAGATGTCAGGACAACTCACATTACGTTTTGAAAACAGCTAAGCTTTGTCAAGCACAGCAGGCATGGTGGTGGGGATAGTGATGGAGACCCCTGTCATGCTGGCTTCCCCACTTCTCCTTTTTCCTCCTCACAAAAGCAGATGGTGGCTTTCTGTGAGGGGGGAGGGGAACAGTTCAGCAGTCCTTCTTGAATCTCATTTATACCCCCGCTTTTGGCTCTGACAAGGTTCCTCAGGTTAACTTTACAAATCAGTTAAAAACACTGAAACACAAGCAAACAAAATAAACAGCAATTAATAAACAAAACTGAAAACACAGCACAAAATATTTACTGCTTCTATTAGTATCGTTGTCGTAAGTGGTTGATTTTAAAACTTTAAAAAAACACACAACAAAGTTATTATTCCAGAAAATGTTTTCGGCTACAAACTTTTAATCAGTATGTATTAAGTGCTGTAGGAAATGGTATACCAAGATTATAATCTGAAGCTACTGCTGGACTCTGTAGCCTTCAACGTTTTAGTGGAGTTAGTGATGTTTGTTTCATTATCAATATAAATAGTATTGATCTTAATATTGTCGATCTAGGTTCTCAAACTGGGGTAAATTGCATTATTCCAGGGAATGGTAGGTCAGGTGGAGCTTTCTCTCCCATGACTACAAATTTTGAGTGGGATGAATACCTACCTTCTTTGCTGCCCCATCCTCTCAATCCAATTTGAGATAGATTCAGTAAATTGTTTCCTATAAGGTGTAATTTTAGACGTGACTGTAAAGTGTATTCCTTTAGTCCTTTAGAGGCATTCGGTTGGATCCATAGGTTCCCTTCTTCTGGAAGATTTTTCCTTCCTGATGTCTGTATACCAGTGGTTCCTAAATTGTGTGTCATGACTCACCAGTAGGTCATGAGCCAATTTCAGGTGGGTCATGAAGCAACAAGAGCAGCCATATTGAAACTACAGGAAGATGAAATACTGGAAAGAGGAAAGGCTGTGTGGTTATTTTGCTTGTGTCAAGGTTGTAAATAGGGTTTTTTTCCTTTCTGATTCACGTTGCTATTGGAAAATGGCTGAGACATAACCCAATTTATTGCTGCATTCCCACGAAAGTAGCAGGCTCTGGTGCCACAATGATGGCACTTCCAGCTGTGACATTACTGCCAGTGGGTCCCGGACAGATTGTCAGTCTAAAAAGTGGGTCCCGGTCTAAAACATTTGAGAACAGCTGTTGTAGACAGTTCTTCTTAGTGTCTGTAGCACTGAGGGCTTTGCTAGGAGAATTTGGTTTGCACAGAATCATGTTAATGTGGCTTGCCTAACTTAGCATAATTTGATGGGGAATGGTGGAATCATTCTGCTACTGCAACCTCATCCTTATTTTTCTTATATGTCTCTTTCCAAGGTTGATGCGTAACTGTTATGTATTTTCTTTTGGAAGAAAACCAAGTTTTCTCCTTTAGATTAGCTTTGGGGTTCATTATCACACAGGTTTCCCCTATTATGTTTAGGACACACTATGTGTTGCCTTTGTGGAAGCTCTGAGGAAGGAACAGCTATTAGGCTGCCATCTGTGTTGCTTGTTCATGAGACAGGGTGTGGAGGGGAGAAGGGTATCTAAGGAGTGATGGGGAGATGCACGCCTTTCAATAATACTTCACATTTTGTGGTGTGCAGCCTTGCAGCATAGATGAGTCCCTGTGGCATTGAGGATGTGGTGTTGGCCTGTATCTTCACTCCTGTATACTTCCCATGCCATACCCCTTTATGTGAGCCTTTAGATGCAACTACTCCATTCAATATTGGCTTGCATAGCAGTATATTTAAGCATGACCCTAATCCCACTGATACACTCCAGGACAGCAAACAGGATTGGGCTGGGCTGTATTCAAACTATTTGGTCATAAGGTTGCTTTTACCTGCTGCTTTCCCCTCATATTGTAATTGGTATAAGAATGCTTTTCTGAAAGTATTGTTGGGTTTTCTGTGGTATGCAGAACTCTTAAATCCTCCATCTGTTGTAATGTGGATGCCAGAACAAAATCTGTAGTGCCTCTGTTTCTTCACAAGAGACCCTCGACCCATCAGGCCACACAAACGGCCACATGTTGTGACTGACTAAGCAAAGGCCTGAGTTAATTATACAATTTAGCAAATTACCATTAAAAGCGTCAGTCGGCTCTACAGAAATACCTCTCCATTCCTCAAACAGTAGTTCACCAAGTCTGAATTCCAACAGCTGGATTTTAATCTCTCGTTCTGGTAGTAGCTCATTTAATTTCTTCTTGGCAAGGCTCTGCGAAATTCTATATCTGTTGCAAGAAACACTTTGGCATGTCCCCAGAAACATTTTACACTTAGAGTTTAGCATAGGATTTGTTTCAGTGAAGACACTTCAACCAATTACTTAGTTACTTTATTAAATGATGTGCTATTTTAAAATATTACCACTTGGGCAGATATTCCAATAAAATAAATAAAGTAGGTCTATGAATAGCTCTTGGGGAAAAAAAAACTAAATTCCTTGTTAGTAAGTGAATAAAAAGTCCTAGCCAGTGTTGACCATAAGACCTGCCAGTGGGACTTCCTGCTATGTTATGACATAAAAAGGTGCATGTCTCAGTTTTAACACAACACCATGCATTACAAAGATTTGCTTAGAAATTGAATTTTCAATCAATGTAAGGTTTTATTTAAGGCATTGATAACGCTTGACTGTAAGAGCTTGCTCCTCATAAATTAGTAGTTAGTTGCCCCTGAAAAAATGCTGCGGTTATTGTTGTTCAGTTTACTCAATAATCTGTAATTAATATTACTGTAGCTAGAGTACTGTATGTGCCAAAACACAGAATGTAAAATAAGCCTGGTACGCTTTGTTCTCCTCTTGCCTTACATTGATTAGTCTGAATAGAGTTTCACACTAATATGCCAGGGTGAATCCATGCCATGCAGAAGTGGGTGCGTGTCTGCCATTCAGTTTGAGGCAGAGTAATCTCCTCTTGCTTCCACCATGGCATTGTGAACAACACTGTCAGACTCATTGAACAGCTTGGGTTTTAAACTCAAATGTAATGTTTTATCATTTTTATTAACTAGCCTGTCAGAAACCTTCAGTTGCATTAAGAGGACCCTGTTGAATTTGGGGTACAGATGGATCAACCACCCTGACTGGGAAGGGAAAGGTGGGATACAGATAAATAAATAAATAAATACAGGCCTGATTCTCTCAAAGGAGGTCTCTGGGCTACACTACTTCAGTTACAGGCCCTTCTCTCTGGCAATAGAAGAACATTTTGTGTGAGGGACAAGCATGAAGTTACATGAGCCCCCTCGCCATCTGAAATGATACAACCCAGAAGCTGGTTTAATACTAACCAGAATATATGGTTGGGAATATTTTACTACATTGTTTGTGTGCTTGCTGGACATGGAACTTAGCCTTCACATGGTAGAATAAGCAACATCTTGCTTAATGATAAGCAACATCTTGCCATGTGAAAAACTCTAGGAAAGTTTGCTTCGTTTTTTCCATGCATGCTAAAGTGCAGCCACATAGATGATGTGGTTGGATTTTGTGCCATTGTATGGTGCTGGTTGTTCCATCTTATTTGGACCCATTTCTCTGTGCTGTGTTGTTGGTCATGCACACATGTGCACGAGTCCTGCAAAAAACCAACTGTATTAGCTGTACATTAGCTGCACAAATTGAATACGATTTGTGGTTTCAAATGTTGTTACTGGGTGCCAAGTGTGGTCTCTGTACCGCTCCTTGTGTGCCTGCATATTATGAGATGTAAAATTGCGAGTCATGGTGGTGCTGCGGGTTAAACTGCTGCTGCTGGGTTTTCCAACCGGAAGGTTGGGAGTTCGAGACCATGCAACGAAATGAGCTCCCGTTGCTTGTCCCAGCTCCTGCCAACCTAGCAGTTTGAAAGCATCTAAAAATGCAAGTAGATAAATAGGGACCACTTCAGTGGGAAGGGAACGGCGTTCTGTGCACGTCAGCGTATAGTCATGCTGGCCGCATGAGCTTGTCCTTGGACAAAAGCCATCTCTACAGGCTTAGAAATGGAGATGAGCACTGCCCCCTACAGTCGGTCACGGCTAGACCATTCGGTCATGGGGAAGCCTTTACCTTTTTAAACTTAAAGTTACAGCATTCAACAGGTTTTGGCACCCTAGAAAACTCCTGTAACTAGTTGTTTTTGATGAGTAAGATAGGATTACAACCTAATCTTACTTCTGTGGGCTTACTTCTGAATAAAATAAATAACACAGTTTTCAAATGTCTCTAACCTATAGCTGACAAATCTGGCCCACAAACTGTTAGATTTTTCTTTATATGGGCAAGTAGGAAGTTCAGCATCTGGTTATAAAAGAGTTATTCTCTTTGTTAGTGTGCTCACCCTGGTATTTACTTTTTAACTGTGCACAAAGTATCCATAGCTGAAGCGAATCAAAAGATAGTTGTTATGAATGAATGCTTGTGTATAACACAGTTTGTCAGTTAATGAAGTGCCTAAAATTTCTAGGTGTTCTTCAGAAATTAAAAAGACAGTTTTGTTGCACAATCATGCAAGCTTGTCATGTAAGTCTCATATTTAACACGACTGAAATGCTTGGAATAAACCTCATATCATTGTTTCATGTATTTGAGGCTGTCTGCTGACAGGGACTGGGATTCCACTGTGATTTTGTAAGTACTTCTTGTCTGAAGTTTTAGTTGCATCTACAAAACTCCTATCCACATGAACTGGTTTGGAGAGGTGACATGTGGTGAGAAAGTTAGCATAAAGAATTGGCCTCAAGCCCAAACTGCTATGCACATAGGATGGTGAATGGACAGTTTCAGGCGTGGACCAGGTAGATGGGGGGGAGTGTAGATTAACAAAACAATGGGTTTTCGAAGACTTGGTTTCAACAAACAAGGACCGTCAAGCTGCAGCTTGCTGAGACATTTCTAGATATCTCATTCTACGTGAAGCAACTCCTGGCCTAGTGCTGTATCTAAGATAGTATTTAAGAGGAATTGTCTTACAATTGCTTGCATTATTCTTTAATCATGTGTCTATTATACAAATCTTACAATGTTTCCTTGGTTTACCTTGGCAATGACCCCATGTGCTTGTCATACATGTGGCACTGACAATGAGATAAGAGGGACACAGATTTCCATTTTATCGCAAGATATTACCTGGCAAAGGGTGGTTGCTATCTAGTTAGAGAAAAGGCTTACTGGTGCTACACAATTGTTCAATAAAGATTTGAATCTTGATATTTTGCGATGAAATCCAGTACTCTGGCTAGTGGCTCTGTAGATGGGGAATCCTTTAATTAAAGGGCTAAGCATTACTATCCTGAACATTTTGTCTTGGGAATGGTTGATTCTTGATGAACTGTATGTAAGGATGATTTAACTTAGATTAAATTAGAAAATGGTGATGGTCAATTATCAAACTATTCAAGCAGCTGTTGTCAACAAACAGTGGAACTGTACATTTTGTAGAGTTGTCGCCCCTCATGGATTTTATAAAACTCTTTCCCACTTCAACCTGCAAGGAAATGCTGTTTTTCTTTTCTATATATTTCCAACAGTGCAATTTTAGGTAGGTTTTCTCTGAAGTATCGTTGTGTTCATTGGGGGGGTTACACCCTAGTACAGCAGTACCCAAAGTGCTACTTGCACTTTGGAACCATTGTAAGTTGTTGTGATGCTAGGGACTGGGACTGGGGAGGGTGTATCGATGGTGCCGCAGCACTTTCAGCGCTGTGGGCACCCTTGGGCTTTTAGACATACCTGGGTGATGGGGGAGCCTTCTACTGCAAAAACCAGAAGTGGGCTTCCAGGCGCAAGCTGGAACTTTTCCTGGCTTCAGAGAGTCCTGCAGAGGGGGCTGTGGGCCTCCCCAACCTACAAGAGCACAACCACCACCACCCAGGTATGTCTGAAAGCCCTTGGGTGCCTGTGGCACCACAATCCCTGCACCATCGGGACACCCAAAACTGAGCCACTCCCCTTAAGTGAGAATGGCCCAGTTTGATTCCACGACTTAGGGATGTGTTGCCCTAGTGTGTTTAGAAACGCACTATTCTTTTCTTTAAAATTATACACAAAAGCTATTGAATCAAATGGCTAGCTTCAATGGTTAGAACTCAAACTACAAAGTGTAACAAGCAGCACCGGAACTACAACAATGGAAGCTTCTCATTACCCCATGAATATATCTTATAAAACTGGACACAGGTTGCTAACAGAGCAAATCTGTTTACTCATAAGTAAGTCACATTGTGTTTAATAGAATTTACTGCCAAATCAGTGCACAGAATTTCAGTCTAAATGCTTACAGACTCAGTCAGGATAAGTGGATAGTTACAATTCTGCTGTTCAACATACTTTAAAAGATACATTGTGGACAGTTTGAGCTTCAAATATCAAAGAATATGGTCACTTTTATTTAAACTCTTTTCCTGACTTTCCAAATTTGTTTCCCAACTTCTTTAAGGCAACACAGTGCTTTTCAATTTTTGTTACATTTGTAACAATAGTTTGTATGTGTGTGGAGGGGGGGGGTTATGTTACATTATATTAAGATGTGTCTGTTCACCTTAGTTTTCCTAGTTCTTAGTTTTCAGGAATTAAACTTCAACTAATTTTCCTAAATTAAACTCCCATATTTATTTAAATTGCTAAGATAAGCAAAGGGATGTTGGTGCATTTCTCTGTCAATCCTAATTTACATAAATTGATTATACAAGGTGTCTCAGGAAAATGAACACACACTTTACAGTGTCAAATTCATTATTGTATAATTCACACACATACGCATATGGTATGCAGAAGCGGTTACTTGACCCAATTAATAAATTAGACCAAGTGCATAAAATATTCTCTATTGGCATCTATACACTGCCGACATTGTTGACTAATGGATCTGCAGGCATCCGCCAATGTGTGTGCCAGGATGGTTCTGTAAATCTTTAAAGATGCTTCCCTTCATATGTATGTTGCCAATTTTCTACAATGTACGAACTAGAGCTCATTAAAATGGGTATACAGGTGTGCTTCAATATCCACTGATTCGCCTTCTATGCAATGATGCACTCTGTGTGTGTTTTGTTTGTTCCTGTCCCTACGTCACTTAAATTCTTGTCATAGGATTGACACTTCAAGAACTGAATCCTTGTCATTTCAGTACATTGCTTGCAAGAACTAAGTGGACAAGTGGGTCATGGGACAGTGTGTGTATGTGCTCACAAAGCAAATCACATCACTGAGGTCTAATTTTAGCCTTCCAAATCCAAAAATAGGTGTTCAGTGGCAGTTTAAATTATTTGTTCAAAACTATGCCAATAAATAGAACTTCACTCTGATAGTGCCTCTCTAACTTTTAATATATTTTTAATCAAAGATTAGAAGCAGATTCGCCACTGACCGGGAAAGCATAAAGAATTGAATCTGAAAAACTAGTATTGATTTTATTTTTATTCATTTTGTGCACACCAGTTTTTATTGCTTTTGGAGATATGTACTTAAATGCAGCAATAATGATCAAAGAAATCAAAACTTGAGAAACATTTTTGACCTGTCTTTAGTACAAAGCACCTTGGGTTGGATCCAAAGATGCTCTTCTATGTGCTCTAAGAAGGGCAAGCTCAAGAAGCTTGTGCAGGGAATGGCTTGTTTGCAATCATGTTAAAATTATTACATATCCAAAAGAAGTAGCATCTGCTTTGAGAGACTTACCTTTGTTGGAGCTTTTCTTAAACTTGCTTTTGCTACCGGCATGCAGTAATATGAGCATAGAGAAGTAAAGGACTGGGAAAGAAAACCAGGATTTTTCATCGTGACAATTTTCAATTTTATTCAGTGGAAATTTCACTTGGACATTGCGGGAACATTGAAAACAGTTCTGATGAAGTCTTTTTTCTAATTTTGGAATGAGTGAAATGACATTTAAAATTTTACTCACCCAAAATGCTGGGAACCTATGTGGAATGAAGATTTGGATGTAAAATAATTGATAGCAGCAGAGAATAATTACTCCGCAACTGCAGATAAAATACAGCATTCAGTCCCAGATGTCTTTCTGTACCTAGAGGGTGTCGCCATCTTTCTGAGAGGAGTATACTGTTATTTGTTGCTTGTGGATTGCAGCTTGCCTTCTTCTGGTGACCTCTTTTTCTACTTTGGTGAAGTGACCTTTTTTCTACTTTGGTGAAGAGGTCAGTGCTCCTGCAGCTTTTGACCTGGCTCCAGTCAACCTTGTCTCCTTTTTTTTTCAAATGACATGTCTGAAGACATGTTTGTTTTGCTACAAACTTGGAAACAGGTTGTACCTCCACTTTCTAGATCATTCTCAAGGGCAGCCCCACATAGAGTGCATTACAGTAGTTTTTCTACACGAGATGCCACTGGGGCATGGACCACAGTAGCCAGATCCAACTGACTTGGTTACTGTCTCAGCCGGTGCATCAACCAAAGTTGGGCAAAGGCTCCCACTGGCCTCAGATATCACCAGACCCAGTCCAGACCCAGCTATGGATCCTGACAATCCAGATACAGCAATGGATTCAGGAGGACTCCCGGGATGCATACGTGGTCTTTCAGAGGGAGTGCCAACATCATATAGAGCACGTTGTGGATCTCATACTTGCATGGTGACCTTCCAGATCAGGAGGACCTCTATCTTGTCCAAATTTAATTTCAGTTTATTAGACCTCACCCAGACCCCAACCACTTCAATACAGTGCCCCAGAACATCCATCGCCTTCTTGGAAACTGGTGGGAAAGAGAGATGAAGCTGGGAAATTGTGCTATGGCCCATGTTGAGTCAGATTCTTCACACATCTTTCTCCCTTGTTGCTCTAGACATCTGCCAAGCTGTTTTAACATCCAAAGCTCCTCAGTAAACCAAGGAGCTGACTGGACTCTACAACCAAGCCAAAGTTGCATGGAGCAATTTGATTTACAGCTCTAGCCCTATCCCAGATGTCAACCAGTGTAGTGGGTGAATCATCAACCCTAGCAGGAAAAAGCCCCCAGGAAGCAGTCCCTCTAGTGTACAGAGCGACTGTATCTCCCAAAGCCCCCAGGAAGGCATCTGGATCCATTAGCCTTTAGGAGCGGACCATATATACCATTAAGTTCCCACCACCCTTGAGGTTAGATTCTGCCCAGTAGGAAATCGTTTAGGTTTGATATGAACATACATATAATTCATTTTTTATACATATAATTCATTTTTTAAAAAATTCTCCTGTTTCAAAATTTCCAGAATTTTGTATCTCTCCTTGGAATGCAGATTGAAGTGCAGATTGCATTTTGGATAGGGCGTGTGTGTGTTTTGAGAACGTTCTATCAGTCATGGATTCTGGACAGTTGTGACTGCAGGATCTGGCTACTGAAAAAAAAACAACTACCAGCACTTTGAGCACTGGTTGCAGTAGAGTGGCTGTGAAAGGAAAAAACAAACAAACTCTACCATCACCTCTACCATTCACCCCAGCAAACTCTGCTACTGTACAATTCCTACGGTTAGTCTAACTTTTCATGCTACACCAACAATGTAATTCACCAACAATGCAATCCTATGCATCTTTATGCAGAATATGAGTTTTATGAGTCAGTTTGTGTTGGACTGCATCCTAAATGAGGATTTAAAAATTCTTTGGTAGCTTGAAATTTGTGGTTCTCATCTGTCATGAATGTGTAGATCCTGCAAGACTGAAATATATGCTTTGCAAGTCGGATTAGTCATCACAAAGAAAAATAAGTCTTATTTGAGCCAGTGTGTGGCAATCTACATGTTCTCACCAGGCATCTCTCTTGTGTAAATTGTTATATCCCAACAATTGGGCCCTCTGAACTCCTGGGCCTAATAAATTATTTGCCTTTGCTTTTAAAATGCACTCTCGAAAACAGAGTGTAGTTAGAAAACCGCACATAATTATATAGTACCAGCAAGTTGTCCATCAAATAGTCGAGATATGTTATGAAACATGACCAGAAAGATAAGCTGTGGGTAAATGAATAGGAACTTCCTTGCAGATTCCCTGCTCAATTTGCCTTAGCCCTTGATTTCCCGTTGTCTTTCCTTCATTAGGCTTCTGGTTTTTTTCCTTTTTTTTCCTTTTCACTATCTCCATTTGTCTATAATGCAGTCGCCCTTTCATAGGTGGCCATGAGCTGGTCTTCCACTACATTGAGTAATAGTAGGAGGGCACTTATTTTTGAATAGAAGTGTTTTAGCAGCAGTAAGGGCACTAAGAATCCACAAGAAGGGCACAAGTTATGTTCTAACTTGAAATAGATAAGTAATTCAGAAGGGCATAGGTATTGGCAAATATCAATGATTGTTGTAATACAAAAACATTGTATCAGAACAAAACCACATCATACGCATAAGTGGTCTTTGACTACTTAATTTTCCTCAGATCCTATTTCACACTTCCTAGTCCACGTGCATTTCTTTTTGAATTTTGTGCTTGCTTTGTATGTAAAGAAGATTTCTATTCCAAGGTGTTTTGTAATTAGACTTTAAAACCCTTTCCTAACATCATTGGTTTTGAAGCAAATGCAGATGGTTCTGCAGCATCAGTTTAGACCCAGCAGGTGTGAGACAGGTAAACTGAACTTCAGGCTGTTTGGTTGCTTGGCAATACAGTATATTGCTTCTGCTAGTCAGTTCTTGGTTGGAAGCATTCTGATCGTTATGAGGTTAGGGTTGTATTTTATGTTTTAGCTGGTGATGTTACAAATGCACTGAATCCTAACAGCCCTGCCAGTCTTCATGAGATTTTCTCTTTTGTGTTTTCCAGGAAGGTGGCATGGGAGGCATTTTGTGAGGTGCTAGTGTACAGAGGGACTGAATCTAGTCTACCATTTTCCATCTTCTGAGTTTTCTGATGGTTCTTTTACTGTATGAATGACAAAGTGTTTCAGGAATTGATGGGCAAATGGTGCACTTGCAGAAATACAGCCTATGAAATACCGTTACTACTACAAAGTATAATCTGCAACTATACCTGCCTTCTGGTTATTTTTGCTAGTAGCTGATTTATGTTTTGTGTACAGGCATGCCCTGGTACTGGGGTTCTGTTCTGGACCCCACCGTGGATACCTGAAACTGGGGGTAGTGGGGACACCATTTTTAAAGATAAGGGCGCATCAGTGGTTTTGTTGCAACAAGGTAAAAAAGATTTGTTTAATGTCCCCTATCTTTTTAATAGAAGACCCAGTATCCGTGGATAACTGAAACTGTGAATTAGTGGATATAATAGGTATGGCTGTATTCAGTACTGGAGCTTCCTTGGAAAACATCAGCTAATTTTTTTATTTGCAAATCAGATCTCAGAACGTTGTTAGTTCTGTATAGAAGCAATTTAACTTCTGTTACATCATCTGGAACACTAGTGCTAAAACTGTTTATTAACACTGAAACTTGAGATAGAAATGAAAGTGATGATTTAGGTGTGAGAACCCTGTGTATATCTTGGCATATGAATAGAAGTGTGCATTTTGAAGTATAAGGAAGTGCATATTTTGAAACTGATATTGAAGAAATTTGATAGAGCATGCTAGAAAATCCTGTGAAAATGATGGCTTATTAATTTCAGTTGATCTCTAACATAGTATAAACCCTCAGTTCATTTAGTACACATTTCATTTTATCTATGTTCTTTGTTCAATGACGGGAGGATATAATACCACATTTGTGCGAATCTTTTGAGTTACTCATGAAAAATAGGTGAATAAACAAATTTAAGCTGAAGTTCTAAATAAACACAAAAAGAGAAATTCATTTTTTGGTCTCAGGCCACATTAAAAAATACTAAAAGATTTCCTGACATTTTGCCCCAACTATGTGAGGCTTTCTCAAGGGAGTGGTCAAACTACCCTATACCTAAAAATTCAGAACATAGTAACCCTAACCCACTCTACTGCCTCCCAAATTCAATACCACAGCACGTATCCTTGCCAAAAGCTCAAGGAGCCCTAAGCATAGGTGAATGCTACCACCTCCATCAAAGCTTGGTCCATCTGAATGTAAGGACCAAAAAACTGAGGATTTTTATAGTCAGGCTTCTTCAATCAACTAATTACTGGTCCACCCCCAGCCCCAATTACCTTCATCATCTGGCTGTTCATTTCCAGCTTTCTTAAAGAAACCTCTTCCTTCAATCTACTTCTTATTAAATCTCAGGACATTAGTTTTGCAGAGCACAGGAGGCCAGGCATTCCTTCTTTTTTGTTCATGGTATTTCAGTACAGTGCTTGTATATTTCAATGACCTCTGTATAAAGCAGTGTTATTCAAACTGTGGGTCGGGACCCACTTGGTGGATCGCAACCTGATGTTAGGTGGGTCGCAGAAAGCTGGGAGCAGCCATCTTGGAAACTGCAGACCTTACTCTTGTTATATTCCGTTTGTGAGTGTTAACAGTTTGAATTTTCAAGTGAGGGTTTTTAAAATTTTGTTTTTAGTTCAGTGTTTTTACATCATATTTTGTCCCAAACTTGCTTTCTGTCAGGGATGTTTTATAGTTGTACAATTCTGCAGTCCAAGAATGCCAGTTTACATTTCAGGAGTGTCATTTCATTATGTTACAATGAACGCACTTCCTGCTTGATGATGTCACTTTCTGCCACAACCATTTCCAGTGGGTCCCAACACGAGTGCCATTCTAAAAAGTGGGTCCTGGTCTAAAAAGTTTGAATACCACTGGTATAAAGCCATGCTTGGTATTTATGTTCCCTCATCAGGACCTGTGTCTGGTCAAAGCTGATCTGATGTCCCACGCATACTCCAAGTATGTTTGGCTACTGCTGTGACTTATCAGCCTGTCCCAATCTACAGTATTTTTGATGTTTCTTTATCTTGGGGCAAGTGGACATTGAATCAGACCAACCACAAAGATTCAGCAGTACTTGTGCTCTGTGAAACACCCCAGACAATTATGGGTATCCTATATAGGATCCCAATTATGGGATCCTATAGATACCTGGTGAAAATACACTGGGTGTCTATAGGATCCCATGTGAGTTCAAGAAAGTTTACATCGGCACCACCAAGAGGTTGGTCAATTCTAGAATAAAGGAGATATTTAAAATCCAGAATAAAAACAGATTTAAATGTTACTTTAGAGTGGCACTACTTATCAGAGAATTTTTACTTTTTCTTTCAACTTTTTCTTGGCTACTTCCTCCCTACCCCCACTATCACAAATTACTAAGTTACCCTAACTTTCAAAATTTATTTTACAACATTTGTGTATATGGCAGGGAACATGTTTAAGAAAGACAGTTCTGAAGCCTTCTTGGGCATGTGGAATTCATTTCACCCTGCTTTTGTTTTTGAGTAAAGATACTCAGAAACTTTAATATGCAATTTCCCAAAAGTCTGATTTTAACATACAGTCTTCTGTGAGGGTTACATTCCAGAGAAAGTGCATAAAGCTAAAGTTGTGTATACTCAAAATTAACTTGAAAATCCCTTGCAGCCAGAGAAAAGTGCTGTTTCTTTAAAATTTATGCGAGGCAGCGGGGAATTGAGACTGACTCAGGGAACAGCAGCATCCAACGCCACTCATTCTTAGGCATGTTTCAGAGATGTTTGTTTCTAGTGGGTAAGATAGGATCACAGTCTCTTTTGGAACACAATGGGCTTACTTCTGAGTAAAATAAATAACACCGTTTTCAAACAACTCTAGAATGAATTTAATAAGAAAGTGGAGGATGGAATTGCTTGCACTATTTAAACTGCTGTTTGACTCTGGATTTTGTTTTGTTTGCTGAATGAGTATTGTTAACTTCACATGAGAAAAGAATGCCTAAGAAAAGGGATGACTGTGGTGTTTATATTCCTGACCTTTTTAAAGGTAAGTAAGGTGTAAATAAATTGATTTAAGTGTGGCGGACATGATCTGTGGTTGGTTCTGACATCACAGAAGAATGTGAAGAAAAATTGGAGACAATGGAGTGTTTAATTCTGATGAAACTGGGCATGCAGAGTAATTAAGCATCTTTAACCCTGAATTGAACACCACATTTATTTTATGAATTGAACACCACATTTAACAACCCTGAATTGAACACCACATTTAACAATCCAGTGTTAGAGTCAAATACACCAGAGAAGTTGAAAAATAGATCATTTTTGAAATTTCTTTAGAGTGAAATTTCTTTAAAAGTTTTTACTGAAAAAGGAAATTTCTCAATAATACAATATAGTTGCACTTTAGTAACGGCAATCAGCAAAACCCCTCTGTGCAAAGTACATCACACATCATCTTGTGGGCATTGGGTCTAAGTTTACCCCTAAAACAAAATATTGTGTCATTAACATACACTTGATCATAATTACGTTAAATAACAGTGCAATATGTGAATTACCTGTAACTAAATTATTCTCTTGCTTATATTTTATGATCCCCAGGGCTTGTTGTTGTTTTAAATTTTAATTGTTTTAATATTGTTTTTAAAGTATTGCTTTTTAATGTTAAAGTGTGAATTTTATTGTATTTTACTGTTTTTGTTGTAAGCCGCCTTGGGTGCCTATGGGCAGAACGGCAGGGTATAAATTGAATAAATAATAATAATAAATCCAATTTTTTACAGACCTCGTGCCTATAGCACATGGTACTTGGGCATCCCATGCACAATTACCAGCCCCTTCCTTGGTGGTCCCTGCCACTTCTGAGACTGCCTCAGTGGCACAGCTAAGACAACATGTGTTTCCGAGCAGAGACATGTGGTCATTAGAGGCAGGTGAGGATCCTCACCTGCCCTAAACACACTCCCTCCTCCAACAAGACTGTGTTCCAAGGGCCATAGAGGCTGTGTGTATCCTATCCAGAATGCCTTCATGGCACACTGGTAGCCTCACCATGCCCCATCCCGGCTTCAGGGTGGGATCACCGGCACAAGAAGTCACAACATGTCCCTGTTTCAGAGCACAGCTAATAGAACAGTGGTCAGGGAACAGGGGTAAATTACCCCAAATGGGGTAAAAATTAAATTCCTGGGGGTAATGGACAGATAGGAGTATGCCCCGCCCCCTTTTCCCTCATCCTTCCTTCATGACCAATGTTCTCTCTTCTGACCAATGGGAAGTTCCTCTCATGCTTGATGGATTTCCCTTGCTTCCAATAGGAGATTAGAAGCGGCAAGGTACTTGGCCCCCAATAGGCAGCGTTCCCCTCCCTTCCCAGGCAGCGAAGAAGGCCGTGGTTATCAATCCCGCTGCTGGTAGAGGGAGAAGGAAGCAACAGCAGAGAAAATGGCGGCCATGGCTGCAACTGCGGCACTGCCAGGTGATGGGGGAGCTGGCGAGGCCAAGCCTATTCCAGGCAGCGAGGCTGGTGCAGACCCGCTCCCGGCTGGCACTCAGGTAGCCGTGGAGTCGGCAGTGCTCGACGCCAAGGAAGAGCCCGAACCAGCTCCAGGTGGGGAGGCCGAGGAGCTGCAGCTGTTGCCACCACCCAGGAGCCCGGCAGGGACGCAAGACGTGCAGGCGTGGGGGAGGCTCTGGTGAGCGGCTGATGTGTGTGTGTCCATGTGCCTGCAGGCGCGTGTGTGTGTGTGTGTGTGTGTGTATGTGTTGAGAGGACTTCTGTGGACGTGCCTCTTTGCTTGTGAGCAGCTAGGGCTCTCCCTGGGTTTGCCTTGTCTTGCTGTCCCAAGAAGTGGGGGGGGGCAGGCGAGCGGGGGGAGGGCTGGGGTGCCTGCACCTGCGCAGGGACACAAAGAGAGGCGGGAGGCAACGAGGCAAGGCGAACAGCAGAAAACAAAAACAAAATCAGAACTGCTGCTGCTGGCCTGCCTCTCTCTCTCTCTCTCTCGTGTGTGTGTGTGTGTGTGTGTGTGTGTGAGAGAGAGAGAGAGAGAGAGAGAGCGCCAGCCCCAATCTGAATTCATTATAGAGAGAAATCTTAAGTCCAAGCACCTAAACCTGTTGTCAAAAAGGTAAGCTAGTTGTAACCCAGAAGGGTTGAATTCTATTCTCTCAAGATCTGCAGGTGTACCCAAACTCTTTACAACTTCATATTTACATAATATTAATTAAGCTCATTAATTAATCAAATAAAAAGCAATGGGTTCCAATTTGTAATTTTTTTTCTTTTGTTCTGGTGGGGGGGGGGGTAACGTTGGCGTATCTAAATATATTTTGGGGTAAAAGGTAAAAAAGTTCCCTGACCCCTATAATAGAGCGACAACTCTTTTCAGCTTTTTCTGCCATTCTTACTTAGGTTCCTATCTGGTAACAGGTGCCTACTCCACCTTTAGTTTTGTCCTGTAGTTTAAAACAGTTAGAAAACCAACCAGCCTTTGCAATGTGACTTGTGAGATCTGAAAAAATTGCATGGAACCTTCAGTCCTAAGTGAATTTTTTCCTACCACATAACTAAGTCTGCATTTGCATTGTTCTAGACTGGCTATTTGAGCTGACTGTGGCTCAGATCATGAGCTTCTTATTGCAAAATTCAGGCTTAAACTGAAAAAAGTAGGGAAAACCACTAGGCCCTCCACGTATGACCTAAATCAGATCCCATACAAATATACAGTGGAGGTGACAAATAGTTTTAGGGGCTTAGATTTGGTAGACAGAGTGCCTGAAGAACTTTGGACGGAGGTCTGTAACATTGTACAGGAGGCAGCAACTAGAACCATCCCAAAGAGAAAGAAATGCAAGAAGGCAAAGTGGCTATTGGCTTTACAAATAGCTGAGGAAAGAAGGGAAGCCAAAAGCAAGGGAGAAAGGGAAAGATATACCCAACTGAATGCAGATTTCCAGAGAACAGCAAGGAGAGATAGGAAGACCTTCCTAAATGAGCAATGCAAAGAAATAGAGGAGAACAATAGAATGGGAAAGACAAGAGATCTTTTCAAGAAAATTGGAGATGTCAAAGGACAATTTCATGCTAAGGTAGGCACAATAAAGGACAAGAACAGCAAGGACCTAACAGAAGCAGATAAGATTAAGAAGAGGTGGCAAGAATGCACAGAGGAATTATATAAGGCCGATCTAAATGTTCCTGATAACCACAATGGCGCGGTCACTGAGCTCGAA
Organism: Lerista edwardsae; assembly: GCA_029204185.1. Classification (NCBI taxonomy): domain Eukaryota; kingdom Metazoa; phylum Chordata; class Lepidosauria; order Squamata; family Scincidae; genus Lerista; species Lerista edwardsae. The sequence goes on from JAJKFI010000004.1 coordinate 8,006,274, forward strand.
CCTGACATCCTGGAGTGTGAAGTCAAGAAAGCATCACTAACAACAAAGCTATTGTTTTGGTGACAGCATTCCAGCTGAGTTACTCAAAATCTTAAAAGATGAGGCTGTCAAAGGACTGCACTCCATATGCCAGCAAATTTGGAAAATCCAGCAGTGGCCACAAGACTGGAAAAGATCAGTTTACATTCCAATCCCAAAGAAGGGCAATGCCAAAGATGATTCAAACTACCGCACCATTGCACTCATTTCACATGCTAGCAAAGTGATGCTCAAAATCCTACAAGCTAGGCTTCAGCAGTATGTGAATCGAGAACTATCAGATGTACAAGCTGGTTTCCGAAGAGGCAGAGGAACAAGAGATCAAATTGCCAACATTCGCTGGATCATGGAGAAAGCAAGCGAGTTCCAGAAAAAACATCTACTATGCCAAAGCCTTTGATTGTGTGGATCACAACAAACTGTGGCAAGTTCTTGAAGAGATGGGAGTACCAGACCACCTTATCTGTCTTCTGAGAAACCTGTGTGCGGGCCAGGAAGCAACAGTTAGAACTGGACATGGAACAACTGATTGGTTTAAAATTAGGAAAGAAGTATGACAAGTCACCCTGCTTATTTAACTTACATGCAGAGTACATCATGAGGAAGGCAGGGCTGGATGATTCACAAGCTGGAATCAAGATTGCTGGGAGAAATATCAACAACCTCAGATATGCAGACGATACCACTCTAATGGCAGAAAGTGAGGAAGACCTAAAGAACCTTCTGATGAGGGTGAAAGAGGAAAGTGCAAAAATTGGCTGGAAGCTCAACATTAAAAAAACTAAGATCATGGCCACCACTCCCATCACTTCCTGGCAAATAGAAGGGGAAGAAATGGAAGCAGTGGCAGACTTTATTTTCCTGGGCTCCAAGATCACCGCAGATGGTGACTGCAGCCATGAAATTAAAAGACGTTTACTTCTTGGGAGGAAAGCTATGGTGAACCTAGACAACTTAATAAAAAGCCGAGACATCACCCTGCCAACAAAGCTTCTCATAGTCAAAGCTATAGTTTTCCCAGTAGCAATGTATGGCTGTGAGAGCTGGACCATAAGGAAGGCGGAGCGCCGAAGAATAGATGCTTTCGAATTATGGTGCTGGAGAAGACTCTTGAGAGTCCCCTGGACTGCAAGGAGATCTAATCGGTCAATCCTACAGGAAGTCAAGCCTGATTGCTCCCTGGAAGGACAAATCCTGAAGCTGAAGCTCAAATACTTTGGCCACCTGATGAGAAGAGAGGACTCTTTAGAAAAGACCCTCATGCTGGGAAAGATTGAAGGGAAAAGTAGAAGGGGGCGGCAGAGGATGAAATGGTTAGATTGTGTCACCGAAGCGATGAACATGAAATTGGGCGAACTCCGGAAGCTGGTGGAGGACAGGGAGGCCTGGCGTGCTGTGGTCCATGGGGTCGCAAAGAGTTGGACACAACTTAGCGACTGAACAACAACAAGACTGGCTATTTATAAACCATAGTTAAAGGCAATCTTGAGAAACATATTTTGTAGATTGTAATGTAAACAGAGAAAAGGAGTTCATCTAAATATCCTTAACTGAGACATACCTTAAAGCCTTGCCATATTGTAGCTCTATGAGAGTGGAAATGTCTGGCAAAATTTGAAGACACAGTTGGGATATGAAAAATTTCAAAGCATGAACTCTTCAAAGAATTATGATGGAAAGCACAGTTTTGCTGTGTCATAAGAAAAATTCTGATTGAAAATAAACCGAGTGTTCAAAAATTAGACTTGTAAAGGGTTGTTTTTTTTAAGGCGGAGGAGTACAAGTGACCCCTACAACACTGAACAGTGAAGCATTTGCCCATTTTGAAAATAGACAAGATATTATACCTATTATCTTTTGTCATAAGAAATGGAAATAACAGTCTGGTCTAACCATCTAGAGCAGGGATCTCCAAACTTTTCAGCATAAAGTCTGCATCATATACAAAGACATTAAATGGTGACCGCAGTATCTTTGGGGGCCTCTGGAACAGAACCCCAGTGGATACCACTGTATTTCTCTCCCCTCAGCAGGTTGCTGTGGGCCAGCCCCACCACCTGCCTAAGGCCAGATAAAAATTTTCCAGAGGGCCAATTTGGCCCTTTTGGCCAGGAATTGAAGACCCCTGATCTAGAGATATAAAAATAAACTAAAAAATTTAACAGTAATTCTATGGAAGAGGGAAACCCATCAAATTTAAGTGAAAAGTTTTCCAGTTTCCTAAGACAATCAAATGCGGGAGGAGGCGTCCTGATGGAAAACACCACCCATTGCACAGCTTGTGCAGCTCAGTGACCCAGAAGTTCAGTGGTGACATAATATTGTAAACACGTCACCCCAACCTTCTGGGCTATTGCATTAAATGGGATAGCCCTTCAGACCCTGTTGCAGAATGTAGAGTGGTGAAAACACAATTACCAGCAGATGGGGGCCCCTCAAAAACCCGGCAAGAGATCTGGCCCCATACTGCTCCCTCCTGGCCAGTACCTGGGGCAATCTGCACCAGCCACTCCAGCTTGCTACGCGTGACCCCTGAAACAGTCAGAATTAAACATTAATTTTCACTAGTTTAAGGGGATGGAGGGCCTATAATAACGCATGGCCGTTCAGACCTAATCATATTTGAGGGTGCTTTGACTATGGAGTTAAGAAAACATGCATAGAAGTTTTACAATTTTTTTTTAACAATAACTATTATTAGTTTACTCAATGTATATTCTTCCTTTTTCCATGAAGGGCACCCAGGCTGCTCACAACATATGAAAAATGCATACAGTATATATTAAAATACATAAAAAATACCACATTAAGGGTGCAATCCTAAGCCGGAGTTAGGCCGGCATAGTTAGGTCAGCAAAGTTTGGCTGGTGCAAGGGTCACCGTAAAGCACATGTGGATCACTCTCAGTGTCAGGGAGGATGGTGCAACTGTGTACTGACCTCTCTGACTCCAAGAGTCGTCCAAACATACTTTATGTTGTCCTTTGTGCCAGACAAACTTTGCTGGCCTAACTGGGCCAGCCTAACTCCAGTTAGGATTTTGTCCTAAAAGTGAACAGCTGCAATAGAAACTGTTACTCATAATTGGGCAAGAGGCACTTTTTCAAGTGGTGTTTCTCTTCTGCTTAGCAAGGGTAGAGTAATTGCACCTATTCACCCCTGCGCAGTGTCTTCTCTAGTGGCTGTTCCTAGGGGCATTCTGCATTTTTTTTTTTTTTAGATTGTGAGCCCTTTTGGGACAGGGAGCCATTTAACCTTATTCTTATTATTAGCCTGTAAACTGCTTTTCAATACTTTGTATTGAAAAGCGGTATATAAATACTGCTTGATTTTTAAAAAACCATTCAATAATTTACAAACAAAAGCAAAGCACCAGTCAATCAGCACCAGCAACAAAGGTCTTACTACTCAAAAACTGACTCAGGGTTAACTTAGTTCAGATACAATATTAGCTGGCAATTATCAAAACAATTTTTAGAGAGACTCTGAGCTCAGAAATCTGAACAGTGTCTGAAAGAGACATGCATTCATGTACATGCCCCTGTTCTGATTAAAATATGTCAACAGTTTGGCATTCAGAATAGCCCTCTTGGAGAAATGCAAGTAGTTCTAAATGTTGCTTGCATTTTTATAATGCACAGTGTACCTGTTCATATCGACAGAACGGTAGTGCTATACTACAGAAGCAAAGACCAAATTGGAACAATAAGTGATTAGCACGTGATTAGCACATTAACATAGTAAATTGTTTAAATACAGTCTTCTCAAACTCTGGCAGGTTGTCATGAAAACGGAGGGATTAATTTACATCAGCAAGCATTCTTGGTGTGACAGTATTAGATAAAATTAGACTCCACCTTCCTGGGTTTTTTTTTTTTTTTTAGTTATCTGCCAGGACCTTTGTGACTCAAGTGCACTCTACTGTAATAGCAAATGTTACATAAACCCAAACATGGAGCCTGTTTGCAGGTTGTGGGCAGACCCAAATTATGATGCAAAGCGTTAATAGCACAATCAGATTATGTTGTGCATAGGGGAGTTAAACAAGAAAGCTTTCTAGAACAGCCTTTTTCTTTTGCACAGGGCTTGAAAGTTCTGGCTAACTTTTCTGGTGCAGTTTTCAGAGGCAGGAGTTGGCAGGGAGCCCAGATCTGAATGGAGTTTGCAGAAGGTTGGTATAGTTTTGTATTAACACGACAAGAAGCGAAGAGACTTCTGCTTGGTGCATTTCTTCTAAGTTTGTTTTTTTGCTCTGCCAGAGGTGAAGCTGAATAGTGTTGAAGTCGCATAGATGGCCTTTGCAGAGTTAGTTGATCAAAGTGGATAATCTCAAAATGAGGGATTAACTGCTGCAAGCGCCCACGTAAGCCATTCTGAAATGTCATTTGAGTGATTTGGCCAAAGTTCAAAAGCAGATGGGAGTGAGTTTGCTGTTAACTCAGACGGAACGCCGAGGTTTGCATTGAACTATTGCAGTTTTTTAGAACCTAATAGCACTCTTAAAACTGTATGGTAAATATGCAGTATTGTTTACAAAGCTGATGTCTACAATCCTTAAGATGAACGTTTTTGCATGTTTGAAACCCTTAAGCTTTTATTTTGTTAATCATGCTTGTGATAGGTGTCTCTATTAGAAAATGAGTTCAGTTAACAAAGTGCAGCAGGTCTTTAAGCTGCTTTTCTGCAGAAGTTTGAAGTGGCTACATTTGTATAGGAGGAAGCATTTAAGCAAGAGAAACTAAAAAAGACAAGTGATGAAATTGTTTTGTCTCTGGTAATTCTTACAGCTCTCTAAAGTTGAGTGCTGTTTTTGTTTTGTTAAGTCATTAATAAAAACAATCTTAATAGTTTAATTTAGCAGCTAATCACTTGAAGAACATTATTTAATTACCCTTCATAGCTATAATTCAGCAATGTAAATTTACGAGTCAGAGAGTCATAAACCAAGGGCTTTACTGTTTACAGGAAAAAAGGGTGATCATTTTGCCATTGTAATTCTTATGTGACTGAAAGGCAGCGATACACTGTCTGCAAACAGATTGTACAGTTATGTTTTTATACCACTAAGGCTGTTAAAGATGAATTTTTATTTTCTGTAAATCATTTGCCATCCCCATAATCTTTTGCTATCCCAGTTTTCTCATTGCTGAGTGAGGCTTTTTCCTAGATAATTTTTTTTTAATTTTATATTTTTTTTAAATAAATGCTAAAGATTACAATTTAGAAATGCATTGTCTGTTCAAACACAGCAAGTGTTGTTTCTAGAGTTTATTCTGTATATCTTGATTATATCAGTGATAGATAATGAAATGTTGCATTGAGGTTTCTACAGTAATCCTTTTATACAGCACATAGTAAACATATAGCAGGGGGTTGAGAAGGTTTTGAAGAGTTAAGGAAATAATTGTGACACTTCACCCCAAATCAAATGCTGCTGCTGCTGCTGAAAAGACCAAAACAAACTCCATATCACTTCAAATTAAGTTTAAGGTTTTGACTCGAATACGTATTATTTTGCTTCCATTCAAATTATATCTTGGTTAGTAATGCCTAATATTCTATTAGGCTTAGCTGAGCCTCCTTTTGGAACACTCCAGGTGCAAGTTGCTCCTGTTGAAACAAATAATAATTTCCAATGCCCCTAAAGTTACTAGTTAGGAATTTGAGGGGAAAAAATTGAGGAGGAAAATGGAGTGAAAGCAAATTCACCAGCATCAACCCTCTTATCTACAATATACTGTTGTTATGCCCCCACCCACCCCTTGGATGCAGCACTTCTGCCTACTGAGCGGTAATCACCTCTGTTCTTGGTGTGCAGGAACTGCTGCAATGTTTCAGAGCACTTATCTTTTTGGTCAGAAATCTTGCCTTCTGGCCACAGTGAGTTATCAGTTAAGGTGCAAGGAATCCCTTCCTAACTTAACTGTAAAACCAGTAGGCGTTGAGGATTTTTCTCATAACTTTGCTTGTTTCCTGATTGTATATCGCTGCTCTAAGGCAAGCAGAATTTGTAGCTTGTAATGCTGAAAATATTTTCTTTCATTTTTTGGGCAATTACTTTGTTCAAATATAATGTTTTACCATGGATTTTTTTGGGGGGGTGGGGGGCACTTTGTGACCACGCTTCTGACTTGCAAGTCTTCGTCCATTTTTCCATATTGTGCTTCATTTCTCTCTCTTCCTGTTTGGGTTTTCAGCACACTGTGGGCTTACATGTAACATCCAAATTATTTTACCAACATATAAGAAGTAAGGGAATGGTAGCAAGCAATAGGAAGAAGGGAGGGTGTGAGCCACTTGGCTCCAACAGCTTGATCTTTATCTCTCAACGACACATTGCCTAGTTGTCAACCTTTCTTTGGTCTTAACTATTATACATTATGGTACCTTGTAATAGTGGGATCCTTGAAATAGCTTGCATTGTTAGTGATTAGCAAGTCTAATTTACTAGTATCCTCTGCTGTGATTTCTAAAATTTACTCTCACCTGTCTCTTCAGAATAATGGAATTCCAAATACCTTTATTTTAACTCTCTCTTACTAAACTGAGTTTTTTTGTTTGTTTTCAGCATTTTGCTCATTCTTTTTTAAATGAAACATTACATAGATGAAACATGACAAACTTTCATTTGTCAGGTCACTGGCAGGTGTTAAAATATTTAAGGGGAAGGGGGGGTCTGTTGTCACTGGATGATAAAGTTTGATGGTTGTTTCAAATGGGAAAATCAAAACTCTTGAAGAAGCAGGTGTAATGAGTATCCTACAATTGATACTGCCAATATTGTGATATGCACAGGCATGCAAGTGGGTCATGTGATGTATTTGTTAATGCTGAGTTAGGAGGTTCTGTGACAAGTTAAAATGGAGAATGCCTATCTTTTTTCCAAAATCTCTGTACCATATTATTTCTAATAAGTTCTCCCGGTGATTCCTATTTAAAAATACAGCCTGTTATTCAGCCTGCTATTTGGAAATTATTGTTGATCCATATCCATTGGAACTGTCTCTAACTACTGATTTATCACGAGTTTGTCATGGGTTCTCTTGACTGTCCTGTTGTTCATCCTAGTGGCAATGCAACAAAGCTGATGTGGTCATAGACTATTGCATAGTCCCACAAAAGAATCCTACGTAGCTCAAATTAAACTCACTTCAGGCATCTGATAAAAATGGTACTGGAATACTGATAAAACTATATTATTCACGTTGTATCTGCGGTACTGTAGCTCAGCAAATGTGGGGGTGAACAGGGAGCAAGAATGTGAGGTAGGTAAGGCCCAGATGGAAGCAGAATAATTTAGCCTCCGTATCTGAAAAGGAGGTCTGATCTCTGTGCTTCATCTTTTCTTCTTCCCTCTTTTCCCAATGTGATATTCAGGCGTGAAAGAATTGGAATAAACTCTCTGTACAAACATGTTGTACATGTTGTACATACTTTTTGTAAAGTATCTTGAAGCAGTCCCTGCCATGCTTCTCCACTTGGAAGTGGAAAGAACATGGAAGGTTGGATGGGATGATTGATGTCTTTGTACTGGTTACAGCAGAGTTGGGAAGTCCCCAATTTATTGGGATGTGGAATTTTTGAATTTGGATTGGAACAGCGTTGCAGGTCTGTAGTAGCACCAGCTAAACATTTTGATAGTGAAAGTATTGAGAGTCATTGGAATGCTGTTTGTTGTTTATAGTTCTTGTTGTTGATGCTACCAGTGGTGATCAGAGAATAAGAGAGAAAGGCAAGCAGGAAAAGGTGCTGCATCTTTTTAAGTGCTAGCCTCACATTTTCAGGTGCCTGGGTTTTTCCAACTCTGATTTATAATTGTGTGTAGCAAATGAAAGAAAAAAAGTGCTGCATTTTCTTAATACTCTGTTTCACAGTGATAAGAAACTGCTTCTCAAACCTTTATCAGGATTTTTTTTTTTGCTAGAACTTTTCCTTTTTTAAGGAAGTGTAGGAAATGGAAAAACATTAGAGGCAGGTGAGTACAGCAACCAAACCAGTCCCTAGACATTCACCATTGCCCTGCAGATTGGAGGTCTGTGATAGCTATCCTCTCCTCCCCATCATCTAGGCAAGTGGTTCTCAAATATTTTAGCACCAGGACCCAACTGTTTTGTCTGGAACCTGCCAGAGGTGAAATTGTCAAGCAAGAAAATGTTTAACAGCCCATACGACACAATCAAATCAATTAATTAAAAGTTTACTATAAGTAAATGTTTACAATTTATTTAAAAGAACTCTCTCTTCCAAGCAATTGCTAATGTTTTTTTTAAAAAATCCCCAAACATCTGTCCACACTTTTTTGTGTGTAACCCCATTGACTATTATTGTTAAAAGTATGTACACAGTAGCCTGTTAAAATTACAGATCTGTTACATTTCCCCAAATGCAGTCACATACCATCAAGTCTAATATATTGAATGCACATTGAAATGAATGAACACCCACCTGAAATTGGCTCACAACTCGCCTGTCGGGTCCTGACCCAATCAGTTGAGGAACTGATATAGGCAGTAGCCTACTCGATGTCACTAGTGACCCTCTTCCAAGCTCAAAGCATACATAACTTGAGCCACCAAAGAATGGGCAAAGCAGAAAATTGTAATGGACAGCAGTTGCCTTGCACAGTTGTTTCTTTTAATCCTCATAATATAGCTAGTTCAAATCCCACCTATGTATGTTTGTTATACTATGTTAATAACAGTTTATAGCCCTTCTTTGTTTTGGAGAAAACATAGTGCAAAGTAACCCCATACACTTGCCTACTATACATCAAACGTGATGATTATATGGTTGTACATAACTATTGCTGATCTAGGGCTTTGAACAGAAGGTTTTTTCCCTTAAAGATAAAGTCAATACTGTTAGTGAAAACAGGTCCATCAAGTGATGAATGTTGTACTTGACATTCATCACTTGATGAACTTGACATTCATCAAGTGATGAATGTCTGGTGGGTGGGCCTTTGGAAATAGCTGTCTTTGGAAATTTTCAAACTCTTTGTAACAATCTGCATTTTTCTTGTTAAAAATACATTTGCACTTGATATTAAAATGATTGGACTCCGAATACTTCACGAGAATGTTTGAAGATGTTTCTAGACATTCAGATAGTTCAGACATTCCTAAATGTGGTGTTTCAATTATTATTTTAATTGAATGACAGATGATAATAATTCTTTCAGTTAATTTTTTTAGTTTCCCCTCCAGCATTCTGCATTTTATTCCTCTCAGTATTTTAAAATTGAGGCTAATTATGTCAGCTACCTCTACTAATATTCCCAAGGGCAGAGTGTCATGCTCTGTTGTTTACATTCAGTGATCTGCAATGTCTTCCAGTGATCTCTGAGAATTAATGGGGACAATCCACCAGGAATGTCTTCAGTGCAGATTTTGTTGACTGATTCAGAAAGCTCTTAAAATTTGCAAAGAGGTCAAAAGGCGATCCAGGAATTACTGTTTCCATAGTGCATAATACTGGAACTTATTAAAAGGATACTGTGCTCACAGCTAAGACCAACATAAAACTTTAAAGCAAAACATATACAAATTAGGATATAGAAATCCAAATGCATATACAGTAATTAATTGATTTAAAGCTGCTGCAGTAAGCAAGACAGCAAGCACATTTGTATTCAATAGACTGCAACAGAAGTTCAGCATTTGTTTTGGAGAGAGCTTAACCACATAATGAAATGAAGAGTTTTCTGAATATTTGGGCTGGAATGTTGTCTTGCATCTGTTGTCTTCTGTGTTAGCCATTGTAATGCGGGTAACAAGTATGCCACCTCAGTTCTGTTAGCTGAATGTTGCTAGGAACAGATAAAGCAATTCTGTACTACTTCTTTCTTTCCAGTGTCAGTGGCTAAATTTGTTGAAGAATTTGTAAGGCTTCCTGACAAAATTTAAAGGGTTGATTTTTCCCTATAAAGCCATAAGGCTCGGACTTCAGTGTCTAAGAAAGCAATCCTAGGCACTCTTTGGGCCAGCACAAGTCTCCTGGTTGTTTCCATAAAGCGCATTTGTGGCAACTCGGGGTGGGGAGGCCAGTGCATGGATGTGCAAAGGCCTCCCCACACTGCTTCCCGGGCCTGCAACTTCCAGGTAAAGTCAGCTGAGAGAGGCCAGCACAGGGGGTTAGGGAGAGCAGATTGGGCAGGGTGGGAGGGCCAGTGGGCCGAACAGCCCAGAGAAAAGGTGGGACCTACCTCTGGCACTTAGGCCAGATCTTAACTCCTGCCCCTGGCCTGGTCCACCTTAAACAGGCCGCTTGAAGTTGCATCAGTGATTTCACTGGCGCACCTCCAAGTAGCCCTATTGAGTCTGGTTATGGTGCAGGCTAGTTGGCCTCCCTATTCCAGTGCGGGTTTGGATGGGATTGCCTGTATCTGAGGTCCAAACATCTTGGGCTTAGTAGTTCAAAATCAGCCCTTTTAAACTTAATTTAGATCATGTCAGCCAGTTATACTCTGTCCCATAAGCTTAACAGTAGTGGCTGACAGTAGCTTCTTAGACCACCGTTGTGCCACCTTCATTGGATGAGAAAATAAAAAGTCATTCTCTACCATATAACTCTGATAAATTTGCTACCTCAACAGCTTCATGATGTAAAAATCTGGGTGTGGATAGGAGAGCCGGTGGGCGGGGCGGGGCTCCGTCCCCGGGCCACACAGCCCTAATTCCGGCCAGGTGGCTTCCTTGAATCTGCTCCTGCTATATAAAAGGCGCAGATCTGAGGAACCCTATGGGGAGGCTGGAGCCTCCCCAGGGGCAAGGGTGCAAATGCGATATACATGTTAGATTTGGGAGCAGAAGGTGGAACTTTAATATTATCCCTTCTTGCGGGGGGGGGGAGGTCTTCTAGATAAGCTTGCTTGGTAGCTCCTTGATATCTCTAATAATAAACTTTTGGCTCTGGCTTGTTCATGAGAACCAGAAAAAAAACACTTCCTATGAATAAATGCAAATTTTTTTTACAAGAATTATTCAGAAAATGTTATTGAAAACAATTAATAACTTAATTTCTGCTGATACATAATCTTTCATCTCCTTTACCTCAGACTTTGCTCAGGAGGTTTGTTTTCATTCTGGACCAGCTCACAAAACCTATTAAAGCAAAATTCTAGTCTAGTCAATTCAGAACTACAACAGTCTGTGTGCTTATGTGACCACCATCTTCATTACCTTGACATATTGTACTGAGCCTTTGAAAGTGAAGTAGTGGGAGAAAGAAATGTCAGATTTTGGGTAGTACAGACATGCCCCTGTATCCTTGAGGGATAGATTCCTGGGCCCCCATGGATATGCGAAACTGTGGATAAGAGGGAATGCTAAGTATGTAAAGTATTAAGCAACGTTAAGTATTGGGTTCTCCCCAGCCCCCTCCCCCAAGTAAGAAGGTTTTTAGTAAGACTAAAGGAAAGTAACCCCCCCCCAACCCATGGATAATTGAAGCCAGATACAGGGGCCCACCTGTACATTGGAGAGGACACCACACAAATTTGGCCCATGCTGCTGTGTGCCAGAAAGCAACCAAGGATTCCCTATCGCTAGCTCTGCTTTGTAGCAACAATTGCTTTCTTTTCGGCAAATCATAACTGCAAAGGAAGCTGTGTCATAAGGACTTTGGTCCATTAGGCCATCTGGCTCATCACTGGCTCTTCAGGGGGTTATATGGGACTTTTTCTTTTCCCAACCTGGAAGTTTCAGGGATTTTGGGCCAAATCCTGTTCAGCTTTCCAGCACTGATGCAGCAATATCAATGAGGCGGCTGCATCAGCACTGGAACATTGGGTAGGATTGGGCCCTTAAATCTTGGACCTTCCGCATGTAAAACACAGGCCGTACCACTGAGCTGTCACTGTATCTTTCCAACTGTGTTGGTAAACATCTGCTGTTATATCAGCATGCTGCTACAAAGCAACTTAAACTTTCAGGACACAATTTTTTGTATTATGCTTTGATTTAAAAGCGCCTCAGAGGGGGAAGTTGTCTGTTTAAAATAGAATGTCTTTTTTGCTGTTAACTTCCAAGCACCCTACTCCCCAATTGAAGTGTTTACCTATTTGCCTCAAAATGTTTGTTCTGGAGGTCATATCCTAAAATAGATTTTTTAACAACTCTGAAATGCATGTTCTTTCATACTATACACTTCCTATGCAGAAGGTTCATGTGACACGGGCTGTTTTTGTCACACATGTCATGCCTGAACTTATAATTTTGTGAGGATTAAGTTTGTAACAGAACTGATCTTATGTCCTCAGTAGGGATAGTGATTATCTTATCTATGATTTTTCCTTAGGCAGCCTGAATGATTCTGTTCCAAGGTATCAGCTTTAATATTGGAGAAGTAACAGATCCAGTTCTCTAAGCCTTTTACTTAATTGTTAGTAGATAAGACCAGTTTTTTTATTAGGGGTGTGCCCTGGTATCTGCTGGGGATAGGTTCCTGGCCTTTCCATGGATACCTGAAACTATGGACAAGAGGGAACCCTATGTTATGTATAGGGTCCTCCACTGCCCCCCATCCTGAGCAAGAAGGCATTGTAGTGACCCAAAGTAAGAATAAAGGAAGGTAAGGGGGTCCTCAATCCATGGATAATTGAAACCACAGATATAGGATCTATGGATACCTGGGCCCACCTGTATTTCACATGGGGCCTGAATTTCTGTGCTAGAATACACTATATTGAACATTGTAATGGAGATCTTAACTATCAAGGCACTGACTGGATAATCTAGCAAAAAAAATCCCTGTTGATGCTATTTTATTGGTCAAAATGATACTTTGCATGAGAATAATCTACAATATCGTATTTAGTAGTAATTTGTTTTAACAAAGATGCCTTTAAAAATTCTTTTGTAGCTACAAAGAGAAAACTCTCCTTTCATTTCAGAATATAAAAGAGGTTACCAGTGATCTGCCAGTGGATCAGATACTATTTTTAACTGACAAGTATTGGGATTTAGGATTTGCTAAGCGTACAGTAGTTAAGAAGGTGGAAATAGCTGGCAATTTTTGTTTGTGCTTCATTTAAAGGTTCTGTCAGTACTAATATTGGCTCTAGCTACTTCATAAAGCTTCGCTGAACTTTTAAGGCCTTCAAATAGTAACTTAGCAAATCCACTCTGGGATTCTCGCCATTGTTATAAAAAGAGACTTGGCACTTAGTTCTGTGTCCTATTTAGAAGCACAGAATTTACTGGGCTATAAAATGCAAATACACTTGCACAGCATGTAGTTTTGTAAATAGGCTAAATGACCTGCATTGGATACGAGGCAAGATTTAATTGAGCAGTGCAAATCTGTGTAAGTTTAAAAAAAATCACTTTAAGAACTGTGGTAATGCTAATTATTGTAATAATGTTTGATTTGGATTTTTACATTGGATTTTCATTCGAGAATCTGAGTGTTTAGGAAATATTAAAGCATAATTCTTCCCTTGTGTTGGATTATAGGCAAATATTTATGCCTGCTACTAAAAAGAAAAAATTGAAGCTAAGTCGGTGCTTATTGGGCTCTTTGATAGCTTTTGCCCAGAGGTCTTCAGGCTTTGCTTTTGCAGACTACAGGATTATTGTAGAAACTTCTGGCAAACATTTGAGTTTAAAAGGCCTGGGAAGGTCTGCTGTAGAAAGACAATGTGCTGCCACTGGTGACATCATAGGATTTTGGTTAATCATGCAGAGTTTGGGACTTTCAGCCATGGAGGATGGGATGAATTGGTTGCTTGCTAATTTAACAACAACAAAAAAGAGTTTGAATTATGGTTCTTTATATTTTTCAAAATGAAAATGATTTATCATATGCAAATAAATAATGCCCAGAAATTATTTTGATATATTAATAACCTCTGAATGAAGCAGGAAGCATAGTTGGATTCTTAGTGCAGCACTGAGTAGCAGTGTGAACCTCTTGTTGCTACTTAGTGCAGACCCTGGTGTAGCAATGTTTATCATCCTCCTGATACAGGCTGTTAATTTTATGGCCTCACTGTTAGAGTTAGACATACTACTGCTGAATGAGCAGTCCTGCTCCTGTAGAGGTAAAATATGTGGGAAAGCCAGTGAAAAGATCTTGCATCATATGGCTGGGAAAGAAGTGAAATCGCCCTGTGACAACTTAAGGAACTGCTGCCATTCAGAGTAGATAGTGCTAGATTACAGAGCTAAAAGAAGGAACTACTTTATGCAGTGCTTGATGACACCAAGTTAAAACATTTAAAATCTGTCTCTCAGTGTTGGAATTCCAGGTGACTAGATTCTTAGCATTACAGGTGGGGCCTTTTTATCCGTGAGAGTTCCGTTCTTGAAACCCTTGTGGATTAAAAAAAAAATCAGGTAAATAAATCCATGGATTTTGCCCCCCACCCCACCCGCCAACCCCAACCAGAGCACTGCACTGTGGATAATTCAGTGCAACCTGTAGTTTTGAAATCCCTCAACAAAGTCCACACTCTGTGTTGTGCAGAATTTTACAGGATGGATTTCCTGCCATACAGGTTTTCCTGCTAAATGTACTCAGCCATCTGTAATAGTCTGAGTTGTATTAACCGATTTACGCCAACTTATGAGAATGGTGTATTAATAAGTGGAAAGCGTACATTTGGTTCCCAGCTCAAAATCTGAACAAAAGTGGGTGCCGGTGTGACCTTATATAAGGGAAGAGAGGGTGCAACGTTCAGCACTTGGCACTGCCTCCTATATATTACCCCTGTTTTTCCTTTTAAACTGCTGCCAAATCCAAGGCTAGGAAATGTTGAGACAGAAGGAGGCAGCCTTGGGGAAACTATAGCAGAGCGCCTCAAAATCCTAGGAGTCCCTTCAAACCAGTGATCAAAGATGGGCAAGCTGGGGCAACCAGGTTCCTCCAGAGTTAACTGACACCAGGCAGGTAAAACAAAAAGGGTTTTTAAGAGGAATTAAAAATATATCAGAACTATGGGCTGGAAACTGAAAGAGCAGAAAAGGAAGCACATGTGGGAGCTAGGGCCTGATCTGGAAGGCCCTATTGCCAGTGGTGTGTACTGCCAGCAAAAATGTCGTGAACATCCACCACAACCTACCACCCGCAGATGCTGAGGGCCCACTGTATTATGAAACATAAGAACATAAAGAGCCCTGCTGGATCAGGCCAAAGGCCCATCTAGTCCAGCTTCCTGTATCTCACAGCGGCCCACCAGGTGCCCCAGGAAGGCATGAGACTACAAGATGCTTGCATCCTGTTGCCACTCCCTTGCACCCGGTACCAGTAGCCCACCACCTTTGTAAGGAGGTTGCACAATCCATCATTGCCTATAGCCCACGATGGACCTTTCCTCCAGAAATCTGTCCAATCCCCTCTTGAAGGCATCAAGACCAGATGCCATCACCACCTCCTGTGGCAAGGAGTTCCACAGATTAACTACCCGCTGGGTAAAAAAGTACTTCCTTTTATCTGTTTTAAGTCTCCCAACCCTCAGTTTTAGCGGATGCCCCCTGGTTCTGGTGTTTTGAGAGAGGGAAAAGAACATCCCTCTATCGACTCTATCCCTTCCATGTATGTCTCAATCATGTTCCCCCTCAGGCGCCTTTTTTCTAGACTGAAGAGCCCCAAACGCTGCAGTCTTTCTTCATAAGGGAGGTGCCCCAGCTCCGTAATCATTTTTGTCGCTCTCTTCTGCACCTTTTCCAACTCCACTATGTCCTTTTTAAGATGCGGCGACCAGAATTGGACACAATATTCCAGGTGTGGCCTTACCATCGATTTGTACAATGGCATGATAATATTTGGCTGTTTTATTCTCAACCCCTTTTTTAATGACCCCAAGCATGGAATTGGCCTTCTTAATTGCTGACGCACACTGGGTCGATACCTTCATTGAATTGTCCACCAGCACCCCAAGATCTCTCTCCTGAGCTGTCACAGACAGCTCAGAACCCATTAGCCTATAGGTAAAGTTTTGGTTTTTTGCCCCAACGTGCATCACTTTACATTTGTCTAAAATGTAAAAGTATAAATGCCTTTTATCAATCAATCAATCAATCACTAGTATTTATATACCGCTTTTCAACATAAAGTTCACGAAGCGGTTTACAGGCAAATAATAACATTAAAGCCAAATGGCTCCCTGTCCCAAAAGGGCTCACAATCTAAAGGAATGGAGAACACCACCAGCAACAGCCACGAGAAAGGCACTGTGCTGGGGTGAAAAGGGACAATTTATTTCGACAATAATTATAATAAGGGCAATATTGGGGGTAGAAAAGCATGCCAACGCAATCAAAGGTACCTAAAATTAAAACTGAAAATAGAATTATTCAACATGGCTGTAAACCAGGGCTCTCCAAACTTTTCAGGGCAAAGGCCACATCATATATTTTGTACATTTTTTGTCGACCGAAAAAAATGGTTTTATAAATAAAATGAAGAATGACATTTTAAATGAATTTATTTGGATCTTTTTTGTAATCCGCATGATATTTTTCTCTTTTCATGAAAGAGAAATGTGATAATTACAAATAAATAATGCCATGCTTAAACTAAAAAATGAAATATAGTAAGTAAAACTATATTTTACTTCTCAGCGGCTTTCGACACCATCGACCATGGTGTCCTTCTGGGTCGGCTGGCCGGGTTGGGGCTTGGAGGCACTGTTTTGAAATGGTTCCGCTCCTTCCTGGCTGACAGATCCCAGAAGGTGGTGCTGGGGGACGCTTGTTCGGCACCCCGACCTCTTACGTTTGGGGTGCCGCAAGGTTCCATCTTATCCCCCATGCTATTCAACATCTACATGAAACCGCTGGGAGAGGTCATCCGGGGGTTTGGAGTGGGGTACCATCAATATGCTGATGACACCCAACTTTATCTCTCCTTTCCCCCTGATTCTGAGGAGGCGGTTGAGGTCCTGGATCACTGTCTGGAGGTGGTTGGGGACTGGATGTGGGCGAACAAGCTGAAATTAAATCTGGATAAGACAGAGGTGCTTTTGGTTCGGAAATCCACAACTCGGGTATTGGACTGTCGTCCTGCTCTGAATGGGGTTGCACTGCCTCTGAAGGAGCAGGTTCGCAGCTTGGGGGTTCTTCTGGATCCACAGCTACACCTGGAGTCCCAGGTGGCGGTGGTGGCCAGGGGAGCCTTTGCTCAGCTTCGGCTGATTTGCCGTACCTGAGCTGCGGCCGTACCTGAGCTGTGCGGACCTGGCCACAGTGACCCATGCCCTAGTGACATCTAGATTAGATTATTGCAATGCGCTCTACGTGGGGCTGCCTTTGAAGACAGTCCAGAAATTACAACTAGTACAGAACGCAGCGGCTCAGGTGGTTGCTGGGGCACATCGGTTTGACTCTGTCAAGCCGTAGCTTCGGCGACTAAACTGGCTGCCAGTTCCGTTCCGCGCCCAATTCAAGGTGCTAGTTTTGACTTTTAAAGCCCTTTATGGCTCGGGTCCAGGGTATTTGAGGGACCACCTCCTTCCATATAATCCTACCCGTACTCTTAGATCATCTGGGGGGGCCCTTTTGACTGTGCCGCCACCAGGAGAAGTGAGAGGGGCGGCGGCAAGGAAGAGGGCCTTCTCGGTGGTGGCCCCCCCCAACTTTGGAATACCCTCCCCTTAGAATTGAGAACTGCTCCCTCTTTGTTAACATTTTGACGGGGGCTGAAGACCTTTTTATTTCAAAAAGCTTTTATTTTAACTGTTGACAGGCTGGCTGGCTGGTTTGTTTGTTACACTTTTATATTTTATACCTTATGATCCACAGGGCTTGTTGTTTTTAAATTCTATTGTTTTGTTTTAATTTTGTTTTATTGTATTGTTTTAATATTGTTTTTAAATTGTTTTTTAATGTGAAATTTTATATTTTATTGTATTTTCATGTTGCAATGCTGCCTTGGGTGCCTTCGGGCAAAAAGGCAGGATAGAAATCGAATTATTATTATTATTATTATTATTATTATTATTATTATTATTATTAT
>JAJKFI010000004.1:8024276-8037926 GCA_029204185.1 Lerista edwardsae
ATTATTATTATTATTATTATTATTATTATTATTATTATTATTATTATTATTATTATTATGTCAAACATTAGCAATAAGTTGCTGCGATCCAAATACAATCTTGTAGGGGCTGGATGTGGGCCCCCGGGCTGTAGTTTGAAGTTTGCTGTTGTAAACAAAAGGAAGTTTGTTTTTTTAAGGTTATCTGGACTTAACAGGTTTCTTCATAGTGGATGTCAGTATTATTCAGAAACAGGACAACCTTTGCAAAAACCTTCACCTGCTATTTACCAGAGGCAATACTTGGATGAGTACATACCACAAACAACAACCTCTCTTTCAAATTTCTTTTAACTCAGGGAGAAAAAAGTGTCTCCAGCTTAGTAGTTTTTGCCATAGTGTATGTGGATAAGTTGGCATCAATGGAATCATCAAAACAAGTTCAGGATGGTTTGAAAACAGCAGACCTATTGGCAGACTCAACATTTCATGCCATGCAATTTCAAACCAGAGCTATGGCAGCCGGTTTGATGGCCAGGCAGGACATATGGTTGCACAGGTAGTGGCTATACAACTATGAACCAGGGTCCAACACACCATTCCCAGGGACCAAGTTGTTTGGAAATATCTAGATGCGGTCTTGGTGTAAACCAAAGACAAGAAAACAGTACTTCCCACAATGAAGACAGATGAGAACAAGTTCAAGCTGCAACAACCCGATTTTTCATTCCAACAGGCAGGCTGTCAGATTAAGAATATTCAGGTTTCAAGTCATGGTGGGTGGGTGGGTTGCCCCAAAGATTCCAGTTGTAGATCCAACTCTGCTGCCTTCCCTTCCACAGCTTTCTGCAATGGAGCAATGAAATATCAAAACCCTTCTTGAACCAGGGGCACTTGGAAGCAGGGTAGTGCAGTTTGCCCACAAATGGATAAAGACAACATTGAGTGTCTGAACTTAAAAAAATAATGGTTCAGGGGTATGTGGCCATGGAACAGATTCCAGCAAAAATCCAGGAATGTAGTGGTGCACAGACCATACTCCATCTGCTCAACGTAATGGCCATAGGGTTTACTCCAGTTTTTTCTTGGTCCCAAAAAGAACAGGGATATAAGAGCCATTCTGAATGTGACTTGCTTCTTTCAAAGGAACTTGTTCAACCACTTCAGCATTTCACTGCTATACATCGTTTCAGCCATCAAAGAACAGGCCCATCTGTTCAAGTCATAAGAAGTATCTGCGCTTCTCATACGGTGAAGACCATTCAGTATCAAGCATTGCTCTTTGGACTTGTGTCTGCTCCTCGGGTAGTCACAAAGGTTCAAATTGCTTTGGTGGCTCCTCCAGGGAAACAGAGTATTTATCTCTGTATGTGGGTGATGTTCAGATTAGATTATTTTTCAAGGAAAAGAGGCAAAGTGACATGGGCTTGACAGTAGCATGCTTCCAGTGAGATAATGTTGTCATCAATCTAGAATAAAAGTCTGCTTTCTTCATCTCAGCATCTGGAATGTCCAGGGTGATCCTTGACACTGCATAGCATGTTTCTTACAGTGGAATCACTGCCTCGTTCATCTGCACTAGAATTTCTTGTTGGCTATGCAATTGTGTAGTTGTGGTCTTCGAACCCTTGGAAAAAGCTCCAGTGTTAGGGATCGCTGCTCATTCAGTTAGGAGAGCTCCGATCCTCACTGCTTTGGGGGATGATTTGTTGGGCAGCCACTTGGACATCAGCCTGTACATTTGTTAGACATTACAAAATTGATACCTACTCTGCAAACACTGCATTTGAGAGAAGGGTTCTGCTGCAAGTTTGGGATACTTAAATTTGGAGGTACACTTCCAGACCCGCCTAGGGACAGTGCTACTCTTGTATGCCCTGAAGAGACTGGAATAGCAGTACAGTTTCCCCGCCGAATCCTGAGAGAGAACAGAAATTCTTATGGGAATGGCTGTTTCTCAGGACTCCCAGAGGATGGACATTCCCATACCTTTTTTCAGATGAACTACTTTTTTGTTGGGGCTTTTTTGTTGACCCTTTGAATACGTGAGGGATGTTTACTGTGTTTTCTTGTGTTTTTGCATACTTGCTTGCTTCTCCTTTTTTCCTTGCAGGAGGTTGTCTGTGGTCATACGTTAGGCAGCAATTCCATTTTCCATTTTTGTTTTGTTTTTTCCTTCCTGGTTCTTAGTTTTCCAATTTTGATCTAGAAGATCATGACCATCCCTCCTCTTAGAAGTGCTGCTGTAAACTTGAGGCCCTGCCTGCTGCCCATTTCTAAATTCTTTGGCAGTCATCAATGAACATAAACTCTCCATGAGCTCATAGTGACTTGTTTACCAAAAAAAAAAAAAAAAAAAAATAGCCATCTTCTCTGTGGCACTCCCAGGGGTACTCTGGAAAAACTGAGGGATCAAGGAATATTGTTGTGAACAACAGTTCAGCAGTAGAGTATATACTCCACAAAAATATCTTCTCAGAATTGACTTCACTTTTACTGACAACAGGTTGAAAGTAAATTAAATGCTTAGTAAGTCAAGGTAACTTCCAAAACGTGGTTTCCCTAGTTGCACCCTGTGTCTAGTTGCACATTATTATATTTAGTCTTGATGGTTCTAATAAAACAGGAAATAAAACTCCTGTATGACCACTTTGACTATTCATGTGAAACTTTTTGATGTTGCCTTTCTGTCAGAGAATTCTGCTATAACTTAATCAGGTCAGGTTACGAAAGGGGAAGGGGTAGAAGATCATATTTTGCTCATTGAATTACAGTAACTAAACAGAAGTTTAAGTATATTCTGGATCTAAGAGTTAGGTAGTGGCAAAAAATAGTTGCTACCAAGCATAAATAGGAGTGGAGAAGGGCACAGGCATATTTGCGCAACTGTCATAGGAAATGCTTAGACTACCGTATATAATCATGTATAAGTCAAGAAATTTATGCCTAAAAATTGACTAGAAAAACCTGGCCCCGATTTATATTTGGGGGAACACAGTAAATACCTTAAAGTCGCACGATGGGTGGATGGCTGAGCTGTTTGGAGTACATTTGTAAGCCAGGGAGCTACAGAGCCTTCTGAGCATGCTCAGCCTTGAGCATGCTTAGAAGCAGCTGAGTAAAATGAACAGAGTCCTGTGGAAAGTGAAACTGAGCCACACTGCATGTTTACTCGTGAGTAGGCAGCTGTGCCATGGTGCGTTCGAAAGGGCAGGTTGAGAGGAATGCAGCGCTGCCAGAATGGTCCAGATCCGATGAACGTAGGCTCTGCAACATCAAGGTGTGGGGATTGTGCTCTCTTTTGTTCCAGAAGGCTATGATGCTGAGATACTGTGCAACCTGTTGGGGGAGGGGGAAGAAACAGGCTCTTTTGTTACTCCCAGGCAGGTGTGCTGCTCTTCTCTCCAGGCAAATAGGAGAATCTGAGGGAAGAGGAGGCAACACACACCCTGCCTTTTCCTTGCAAGAACATAACAGACCAAGTTAGGGGGAGGGGGTAATCATTATGGAAATTGTGGAAGATGATCCCGAGGAGATAGGGAATGGTATCAGCAGTGGCCCCTTGTCCAAGTCAGCCAGGAATTACAGGGTTAACCAGAGCTTTTTGCCTGCAGCTGAGTCACAGCTGCATCCAGTTGGAGATAACACGGGCCCTGAGGATAAAATGAGCTCCTGGGAGGAGCAGTGATGTTGGTGAGGAGCAGTGGTGTTGGTATAGAGAGGTGGGAAAGGTTGTGGACAGGGGAATAGTTGAGGCTGTTAGGACTGGGATTGTGGTTGGAACTAAGGTTGCTTCTTGGAGACTGTGGGGAATTATTGTGGGGCTGCCATACCCGTGGAGTCACCAACTGGAGGAGGAAGGAGGACTCAAGCAGGTAAACTGAGCTCAATAGGGTGACATGCATTCCTCAGTTGATCTAGTCCGGGGGTCGGCAACCTGCCTTTTCCGAGCCGCATGTGGCTCTCGGAGCTGTCTGGTGCGGCTCCGGAGTCTGAGTGAAAGTGGCAAAGGGCTCGTGGCTCATCCTCTCCGCTCGTGTTTTTGTCTTGTTTTTCGCTCATGGCTCGTCCTCTCCGCTGCAGCGAAGCGCTCCCCAGCCGCAGCTCTGGTCACTTGGTGAGAGGAAACAAACAGCGGGGTTTGCACGGCTCCAGGTTCGGCTGCAGGGCGCCTATAAATAGAGCCCTTTTTATCAGCGAACAAATGAGGCTCAGCAAACAAATGAGAGGGGAAGGCGTAATTGTGCGCGGGGAGCCCTCCTTTTGCTCCTTTTGCTCGAGCACACACACCCGCCCCGAGGCGGTTGCTGCGGCTGGAAGTTGTGGGTCTCTTTTTGTGGGGAATGGGGCTGGGGTGGTTGTGCACGTGCTTGGGGGCGAGCAGAGCGGGGCGGCTGCTCGTCCCAGATCTGTGGGCTGCACTCGCGCATCTGCCACGAGCTCCCCAAGAAAGTGAGTTTAGCCACAGCCCTCCTGGTGTGAATGTTTCAGAAGCTACGACATGGTTTTGCACTCGCTCAGTAGAGTTGGCGACTGTTTGGGAGTTGCAGCGGCCAGGGTGTGTGATGCCATTAGAGACTCTGGGAAATGTCTGCTCCTATTTAGCAGGAAGCAGGGCTTCCAAAGCTCCAACACAGTGAGACTCCCAGAGCATCCCTCGAAAACGGGAAAGTCATTTCAAAGGACCTAAAAGGCTCAAAGTAGTTCCTCTCTCTTGCCAGCTTTTCTCTGTTTAAAATGTTTTCTTCCCCTTTCTTACCAATTTTTTCAGCCCCCTTTCCTTCCTTCCATCCTCCCTTTTTCTCCCTCGTATGTTTTTGTCTTGTTTTTCTTTCTTGGTCACTTTTTCTTTCATTTTTTCTATAATTTCTTTTTCTTGGCACTTCCTATTGCCCCTTCTCTTTTGAAAATTATCTTTCTTATATTTCCAATTTTTCCAGTCCTTTTCTCTCTTTCCTTATGTTCTCTTTCTCTTTGTGGTTTACTTTATCTTTTTCTTTCCATTTTTTTTCTCCAGCCTTTCCTGTAACTACTTCTTTTATTCACTTATGTCACAATTTTTCCTCCCTTCATACATTTCTTTTTCAGTTGTGCTCTTTTTCTCTTACTTCTATTTTGTCCCATGTTATTTTTCCCACCATCTGATAACAACATTGTCCCCCCTGAAAATCAAGTGAGATTCTGGAGTGCATTGACTGAGTAAAAATGTCTGATTACCTGAAAATATTTAAAAATATATAGAAGGATAAAAAGAATATAGAAAAATACCCTTTTGGGATTCTTCGTTCCCTTTTCTATTCCCTCAGGTTCAAGAAATATGTAGCTCAGTTATATAAATTTATATGAAAGATTCCTTTTTAAAAGGGAATTGTACTTGGACACTTAACAATTCTGAATCCTTACTGCGAAACCAAACTGCTCCAAAGCTGAAGTTCTGTACTCAGCTACTTATAAATCACTGCACAGGATCTCTTAGATGTCAAAAGGGTTTTGTGGCTCCCAAGGTTTTCTTTTCTCCAGAAAATGGGTCCAAATGGCTCTTTGCGTGTTTAAGGTTGCCTACCCCTGATCTAGTCATATATGCTTAATCAGTTCTAGCCTTGAACAGGTTTTTTGTGTGCTTTGTTGCATTATTCCAGCAGGCCTTCCCCTTTGTCTCTAATGACATCTGTTCTGGTCCCCTTAGGCTGTCATTTTCAAAAGTGGGTCCCAGTGCTAAAAGGTTTGGGGACAACTGGTTTAATAGTTGCTTGCTATGTTGCTGTTTTATTTTGTTTTTTCCCCCTGTACTTTAATAAATAGGTAGACTGTACAGTTCTTAGGTAACAATTACTGGTAGATCATTTGTCAGAATCTGGTCTTGGGTAAAATCAGACAAAATTATCTAATTCAAAGAATTGCAGATGCCCCTAAGTTTTCCCCTCAACTTATCCACGGGGCGTGGCAAATTCCATTATTTTTGGCTTAAAACTTGCCCTTGACTTATCCATGATATCAACTTATACTCGAGTATATACTTATTTGGGAGGAAAGCTATGGCGAACCTAGACAACTTAATCAAAAGCCGAGACATCACCCTGCCAACAAAGGTTCGCATAGTCAAAGCTATGGATTTCCTAGTAGCAATGTATGGGTGTGAGAGCTGGACCATAAGAAAGGCAGAGCACCAAAGAATAGATGCTTTTGAATTATGGTGTTGGAGAAGACTCTTGAGAGTCCCCTGGACTGCAAGATCTAATCGGTCAATCCTACAGGAAGTCAAGCCTGATTGCTCCCTGGAAGGACAAATCCTGAAGCTGAAGCTCAAATACGTTGGCCACTTCATGAGAAGAGAGGACTCTTTAGAAAAGACCCTCGTGCTGGGAAAGATCAAAGACAAAAGGAGAAGGGGGCGGCAGAGGATGAGATGGTTAGATAGTGTCACCGAAGCGATGAACATGAAATTGGGCGAACTCTGGAAGCTAGTGGAGGACAGGGAGGCCTGGTGTGCTGAGGTCCATGGGGTCGCAAAGAGTCAGACATGACTTAGCGAATGAACAACAACATATACTCAAAAATGCTTATAATCAAAGAATGATTTTGCAGCTTATCTTGCTGGTATGGCAATACTTTTGCTGCTACTTTTGTAATGTACTGAAGATAGTACTTTTGCCACTATGTTGCTAAAATTCATTTCATAATGTTACAGATTTTGGTAAAGCTTTAACTGATACAAATTTGGAATGCAAAACCTTAGGAAAAAGTTTCTAACCCTTGTGGTTGCAGAAAAGTAAGCAAATCTTCAGAAGTACCACTTATCCCAAAGGTTCAGTGTTACATGTATATATGTAATGTTTTTAATAACAAACCTCTTATATCTCTTCATTTTAAATATATTTAAAGACTTTCAGGGCACAATCCTAAGGGGGAGTTGGGCCGGAAGAAGTCCCCTTACTTCAAATTGTGCCACAGCTGCCCCCTAACTGGGGCTTGATATGACGCAAGCCAGTTGGCCTGCCTATTGCAGCCCTGGTTAAGATCGGTCTGTCATAATTTCATAAGATCACATCAAGTGCTTTTGATTGTAGCAATGCTATTTTGTATCAAAATCTACACCTAATGCTGTATTTTGGTTTGGAAGTAGAGTGATTAGATTCTACCACTGTGCAGGAGACTGCACACCTGGGTTGATCAGCTTTAGGATTTGTTCACACATGTATGTTAATCACTTAATGACTACAATATGAAATAATGATTTGTAGTTAGAGTGACTGGGCTATTCTAGGTAGAACTTCCATAACAAAACACAGTACTTTTCAAGGGATTTACTTCACATGTTTACTTCACATATTCACATGACATACTAGCATGTATGAACCAATCTAAAACCTTACTATTATAGTAATAGTACACCTTGGATACACACATCTGTGCAGAATAATATCGTACAAGTAAAAAAGTGTCCTGCAAACTGATTGATTGAGTGCTTCACATATGTTATTTCAGTAATCTGTTCAATAAGTAATTGAAAAGTAATCTTTTCAATAATCTCTTCAATAAGTAATTTTTCAACATACAAAATTATGCATGGAAAGAATAGAGTTGATAGAGGGATGTTCTTTTCCCTCTCTCAAAACACCAGAATCAGGGGACATCTGCTAAAACTGAGGGGAGAGTTTTTTTACTTTTTTACCCAGCGGGTAGTTAATCTGTGGAACTCTTTGCCACAAGAGATGGTGGTGACATCTGGCCTAGATGCCTTTAAGAGGGGATTGGACAGATTTCTGGAAGAAAAGTCCATCGTGGGCTATAGGCAATGATGGATTGTGCAACCTCCTTACATTAGTAGTAGGTTATTCCAGAGTACCGGGTGCAAGGGAGTGGCAACAGGATGCAAGCCTCTTGTTGTCTCGTGCCTCCCTGGGGCACCTGGTGGGCTGCTGTGAGATACAGGAAGCTGGACTAGATGGGCCTTTGGCCTGATCCAGCAGGGCTCTTTTTATGTTCTTATGTTCTTAAAGTAATCAGTAATACCCTAACCTGCAATATGGAGTTATTGAGGGGGTAGGATTGTTTACTACCCCTGTCCACTGAATTGCCGGCTTACTAGTATTGTCCTATTAACCACTGTGCTACCCTGGCTCTCTAATTTTAGGGAAACAAATTACAATTCTTTTTACTGTCTGATGTAAATAGTACTATACAGCTTGAGTATCCTTTATCTGGATTGCTTGGGATGGGAAAATTTCTGGATTTTGGAATAATTGCATAAATATTATGAGAAATGCTTCCACTTGCTGTTTGCATCATTACCCACTTGGGTATCTGCTAGCCTCTGACATTTTTTCAACAATGGCACACACCACAAAGCAGAGAATGGAACTTAGAGCCTGTACGTGGGAATAAGCATAAGACCTGGAGTCTATAGACAAAAATGTTTAAGTCTTGGACAAACATATCTGGATTTTGGAATATCTGGACAAACATATCTGGATTTTGGACAAACATATCTGGATTTCGGATGTCCAGATAAGGAATTAATCTATTGGTATTGGGAAGGGGGCGGTTTTATCCTTTTGGAGAGGGAGCACAGTCCTGCGATAAGCTGCAACTTGGAAAGCACTGCTTGCATGGAAGCAAGGGACAGTTCAACTCACTTGGAAACTTTTTCAATATTCTAAGTTGTCGCTCACATTTTTCCCTTCCAGAAAGAAGACACAGCTCCTCCAGCAAGCCACCTTTAACCCCTCCTTCCTCTTCAGTATTCTCCTTATTTTCGTCTCTGTCTTCAAAAAGCAAAGGTAACAGTGGAGGTGGGAACAGTCGCTCATCCAGTGGTGGAGGTACTAGTGCATCGTCGTCATCCAGTACAAAGTTGTCGAAATCATCCAAAGACAAGGTGCAAATCAGTGGAAATAAGTCAGTGCATCTGGTACATAGCAAAGGTCCCCATGAAAGAATGTGAGTATATCTTTGTAAAGAAAGCCTAAAATAGTATCATTTTAATTTGTGTATGTTTTTGAAAGATGTCTTTCATTCACATTGACTAGGACCCAGTGTGAATCCTTTCCCTGCACCTTTCCCTTTTCTCAACTATACTGCAACAATTATTTGAGAATAAAACAACTAGAATTGGGCAATAGAATTAGACAATTCTTAGAATTCTTTGAAAAGGTCAACAGACATGAGGATGTGGGTGAACCCATGGATATTATATATCTGGATTTTCAGAAGGCATTTGACACAGTCCCTCACTAAAGGCTGCTGAGAAAACTCCCCGGTCAGGCAGGTCCTCTTATGGTCCTCCCCAAGTCCCCTGAGGCATGGAAGTTGCAGCTGGTTTGTGACCAGAGACATCTGGTCTGGTTTGCCCTGGAGACATCTGGTCATGCTCAAAGGTGTTCTGAGGCCCCCAAGTCACGGATTTAGTTATCCGTGGAATTTGGTATCCACAGGAGGCCCTGAAACAGATCCCCTGCTGATACCGAAGCCTGTTGTACATATGCAGAGGGGTTGATCCTCCTCATTGCATACCATTGTATGCCATCCTCCTACATTAAAATGAAGAGTGGAGAAGTATATAAATAAATAACTATGATTGTACTGGAGTCTGAAAACCAGGGTGTGAAACTGGATTGCAAATTATGGTTAAAAGAAACTAGTTATTGTTGACCTTGGTATAGATGTAACATTACATCACGATTAATGCTATAAGAAAGGAATTTACTTGAGGGAGAGAAGCATGAAGGAAGTGTATGAGCCCAAGAAGTGCTCCTAAAACATAATGTTTGCACTCCAGTGCATTGGTTCCCTGGGAGTTCAAGAACTGCTCTAAGTATTTGCAGGGGTGGTGGAATGGCAGTGCCATGATCATGTTACTGCTGTCTGCAGAATGGGGCTAAGAAGTCTTATTGATGCCTGTACCAGCGTCCATGGGAGTCGGGGAGCCCTGCTGACTCTCTGCAGCACTCCCCTTGCATTGGAAAACTAAAAAAATTTTTGCACGATTGCAAACCAGAAGTGAGTTGCGATGGTTTTTTAAACATGCTGATGCACTGGGAGCCTTGCAGCAGTAAGTCACTTCACCTCATTCTGTAGCCAGCAGCACCACAATTGCTTACCCTTAAGGGGTAAGAAGCAGGGCTTTCCAGGCTGGGGCTGGGACTCCCCAGTTTGAAACCCCTGCACTAGTGTATTATTTTCACGTGTTCTTTCTGGTCATTCATTGTGACCCAAACTTGTAGTCCAACCTAAAAGTGTGTGCACCACAACACCTTTTAGTTTTTGGAAAGAAAGAAAAGGAGAAAAAAATAACATATGGAAACAAGCATAAAGTTGGGTCACAAGTTTTAAACTGGGATTTAGTTTGGGTCCTCACTATGAAAAAGGTTAAGAATTTACTTTGAAATCTAGGGTATCTGGAACAGATGGAAATGATGCATGATGAAATGATGGTGCAGTTAGGGATTACATGCATGTTTAATTGCAAAGACCAGATAAAAGAAGTCTTACTGTGTTACTTCACCCCAGCACAATGTCTTTTCTAGTGGCTGTTGAGGTTGGTTCTTGTTTAGATTGTGAGCCCTTTTGGGAGAGGGTGCTATTTAACTTTATTTTTTGCCTGTAAACCACTTTGTGAACCTTGTTAAAAAGTGGCACATAAAGATTGATTGATTGATTGATTGATTGATTGATTGATTGATTGATTGATTGATTGATTGATTAGTACCCATGGTCTTCTCTTATATTTCCAGCATGCCTCCATCTGTCAAAGTGGAAAAAATACATCCAAAGATAGATGGTCCAACCTGTTCTACTACTGTGAGCTCCTCAATAAAGACTGGCCTTAATCCCTCAATACCAAAGCCACCCTTGCCTTCCCCTGGACAGATACTGAATGGTAAAGGTCTTCTTTCTGTGCCTCCATATTTGGAAAAGAAACAAGACGAGAGTACAAATAATAGGAAATTTTTACACACAAGGTTGTCACGTAAGTAATTTTTCGATAAAAATTTTGTTTCTATAAAGAAAATAAATATAGCCTACTGGATGTGTGAGAAACACCTTGAACATGAAAAATGCTAAATATTATAACTGTTCTTCTCTGGACACCATGATCCAAGCCACCATATGTGGTGTTCTGTGTATGCATAAGGCTATTCAAGACCCTTTTCCTCTTGCCACAATTTCATGGACCCCGTGGTGCAGTGCCCCTAATGGTGCAGAGCAGCCACCGGAAGAGAAAATTACTGGCATAATAAGAGGTAAAGGCCTTGGAAAGTAAGTAGAAGCAATCAGGGGATGACAGGGACAGGTCCTCTCCCCTCTTGCATTTTATGCCTTCAAAATGTGTTTTAATAACTGTACAAGATCATCTGAAATATTGGGCAAGTGCAACCTCTGTACACTGTAACCATGCACAGCTCTTAAATTGTCTCATCTGCTTCACATTCCACATTCTGTACCATGTGAAAGAAACTGGTCTGTTTTTAGAAATATATGCATCAAATCATTTTAAAAAAATGTAATATGAGAGAGTGAAGTAGCTGGTTCAGATCATGCAATCCTTCAGTTCTCTGAATTCAGATCAACGTGAAACTTCAGAATTGGCAGCTGTAGGTCTCAACTGATTCTGATTAGAGAGAGAACGTGAAAGGCTGGTATTTTTCAAGGTGATGCTAAATTGCATAATAAGAGTTTCATGTAACTTCAGAAATTTCAGGGACCTCTACTTTTCTAGATGTGTTCATCTCTGAATCCCAGGCAATATTACAAAATGTTCCATTGTTACTGTTATGCATATACATAGATGAGTGCTAGTGTTAGTATTTCTCTTAGAAAAAATTTATTGAGCCAAAATTTATTTTTTAAAAATAATAAATTATCTTTATGAGCTCATTGGTAAGAAATCATTTTCCTTGTGCTAGAAATAGACAATGTAAACCTAGCTGCAGGCCAAGGAATGTGACAGTTGAATTAAGTGGAAATTCATTATTTGAAGAGGTTAGTTGTGATTGACTAAACTCAGGATATAACCCATAGTATGTAACTAGCTCATACTGAACATAAACAATATATATAAATCAAAATTAGATTATATTGGACTGTTATATTAGACTGATTTTAGCAAATAACTAGGTCTGATTTTTTAGCAACTATCTTCAAATTTATTTCCATGAAAAATTTGTGCTAATTGAGATATTCCATGTGAGCTCTTTTGCATGGGTTTTATTATGAAATAATAGCCAGTGTTGTTGTTGTTTTTAAATCAATGGTTTAAAAGTTTTGCCAGTAATGTTTTGTGTCTCAAATTTGAAACTAGTTTTGAATTCTGCATTACAGTAAATAAATTAAACTTACAAAGAAGAGTTTGTATTTTAACAATATGATGTATTTATTTATTTGTTTTTGCCTTTAACAGAGAGAGAATTTGACCCTGATATCTACTGTGGCGTTATTGACATAGAAACGAAGAAGCCCTGTACTAGGTCTTTAACGTGCAAGGTAGGGTACCTTCCCAGTGAATAAACATCTTTGAATATTGGGACAAAAGCAGATCAGAAAACTTTAGGGTAGAGGCTAGTAAAAGGTCAGGTCTAGACTGCAGTTTAAAGAAATTCTAGTTTTACCTTTTTGTCAAATTATTGAAACACTCCAGCCACTTTTTAAAAGGTTGCTTATCCAAATGCTTTGGATTCTACTGCAGTCTCAAGCCTTCCCTGATGAATTGGGGGCACCCAAAAGGTTTAGTGAAATAAGAGTTCTTTTTTTATGTGGCTTGTTCGATGTGGAACAGAACAACAAGACAAGTCCACAGTAAAAGAAAATTCTCTTGGTGAATTTTCTGTGAGAAAATTGAGATTTCAATACTGACGTTTTCCTATCCAACCAAACAGATAAAATGACCAAATTTGAAGCAATACCAACATAAAAATAAATTTTGAAAAGTAAACCGAATGCTTTCACATTAACTTTTTAAAGGAGCAACAGTGTTGCCTCGGCGTTATAACAAAACTAGTGCTGTATCTTTCCCTATGTTTATTTTTAGATTTTTTTAATCTGTGTTTGGAATTGCTGGGTACCTTAGACGTATAAACCTATACATTAGAGCAGTGGTTCTCAAACCTTTTAGCACTGGAATCCACTTTTTAGAATAGCAATCAAGTTAGGACCCACCAGAAGTGATGTCATGGCCAGAAGTAACATTATCAAGCAGAACGTGCTGTGAATATTGACGTAATCTAATTTGGCTACTAATTTGGGGGGGAAATGGTCCTCGCCAACTACCTCCCCTGGTCTACACAGGCATGACAGCCTAGCTCAAAACCTCCTCGGTCTTCAACCCAGGTGAGTTCCTCACAGCCAACCCCAAAGGGGTTGAGCCAGCTGGCCAAGCAGATACCCTGCACACGTGCTACTGGGAACTCACTGCCCGACAGGCCGCCTCACCGTCCTGGACAGGTATTGTGTGATTGATTCTGCTCCACCCAGAGATCTTTGCTGACCTTGGAACTACATACTAGAATCCATAAAGCTCTAACTACCCCAGCCCGCACGTCACCTGTCCAAGTGACCAAAGGCAAGGACACCCAACAACTAACTCAGAACACACACACACACACACACACACACACACACACACACACACACACACACACACACACACACACACACACACACACACACACACAC
>JAJKFI010000004.1:8037936-8087884 GCA_029204185.1 Lerista edwardsae
CACACACACACACACACACACACACACACACACACACACACACACACCCCAGTCCCGGCCAATCTGACAAAATAAAAAAATTCCTAGCCAGCCCTCAATAGAGCGGCCAACTATTCTTAGACTGAAAAGAGGGTGGGTGGGTGCATGCATGCAGTTTTTGCATGCAGACGGCATCCCAAAGTCACGGAGTCTCTGGGATGCAGCTCACCCAGCCCCCCACAGCCAGTAGGCTGACCCCCCTTTTCCCGTCTCTGTCTGGCTCTGCAGCAGAGTACACCGTAAAAGGGGAAGAAGCTGCAAGTGTGCTTCACCCTCGTTATGTAAAAACACTGAACTAAAAACAAAATTTAAAAATAACACCTCATGTGAAAATTCAAACTGTTAACACTCACAGAAGGAATATAGCAAGAGTAAGGTGTGCGGCTTCCACGACGGCAACTCCTAGCTGTCCACAACCCACCTGACATCAGGTCGCAACCCACTACAGCTTGAGAAACACTGTTCTAGACTACTAGGTACTGCATTAGAGTATTTATAGCTATGCTGAGCAGAAGAAGAGTTGGCAAAAATGTACCCTTTCATTGCAGTGCACAGCTGCTGTATTATCAGGAAGGGAAGCCCCAGCTAATGTAAATGAACTAAGAGAGACATTTTTATGTCTTGGGGGATATTACTGGTATTTCATGAATACTGTTGCCACATTTCTGTTAGTTAAGTCCTATATTTAGAAACATCACAAAAGCTCTATAGGAGTCTCTGGATATAAAATTAAATAACTAGTCTAATGGTCTTGTGCGTCATGCGTCTGGTGCCATATGCACTGAATTTAGTTTATCGAAAGACGTGAAGATCCACAGTGATTATTATCTATGAGTTCCATTCCTAGCTATAATGCCTTCATAACATTGAATGTATGCAATCTGCAGGTCTGTTTTGGGAACTTGGCATGTGCTATGTGATCCTGATAGGTGTGGTAGAGCAGTGAAGCCCTCTTTTCCCCTCCTGCCCCATTTCCCTGTATTCATGGATTTTATTAAAAAATGTGCATGTTTAATTTTCACCGTTCTGCTTTGGTCACATGCCCTCTTTTGATTTACAGACACATTCCCTAACTCAACGGAGAGCTGTACAGGGTCGAAGAAAACGATTTGATTTATTACTAGCTGAGCACAAAAGCAAAACCAGGGACAAAGAATTACTCCGCCATTTGGATCATCATCAGCAGATGCCCCCTCTCAGGGAATCACATCCCTCACCTTCAAGAACTTCCCAGGAGCTGCACCAAAATTCTCATGGAGTTATTCCTACAGAATCAAAGCCTTTAGTACCTAATAAACCCAAACCTCACACCCCCAGTCTTCCAAGGTAAGGACAGTCTTGAACATCGTGTGCGTCTTTCTGGCTGTATTAGATGAAGAAATTAAAAATTACATTTTTAATGGTGTTCAGCCTAGTGCCTAGTAAACATTTGCTCGTTTATGCCAGAGAAGCTGCATCAGTTCTTCCGTGTAAGAGGCTTTTCATTCTCACTGTGTGTATTGGCCTGTGCTGTAGCCTGATTCTGAAACTGCTGTGAAGGCTCTTGCATTCAGCAAACCATGCAACTGTCCCCATCTTTTCCAGGTGTGATGTTAATGCACTTGTGCTCTTGTAAGAACTGGGTGAATCTATATCAGCTCTGTTTACAATAGAAAGTTAATGGAGATGAGTAATACAATAGAAAGTTAATGGAGATGAATGATAAGCAAAGTTCCACAGTTGTTGGCTGGCTTTGATTGTCTCTGCAAAGCAGTCCCTAGCATGGCCTTTTCCCATATTTTGCTTATTTGCTGAGAAGCAGAAGAATTCGGTACAGGTTTTGGCTGTCTTACTGTGCTCAATGCATGATGCCACAGTACAGACCAGGCAAGTCCTCTATCCACACTCCTCTGGAGAGGAAAGCAGGGATCATGGATTTTTGGCTGCACTTGGCCAAGGTATCCAGGGTGTGCCAAGCATGACCAAGGAAACGCCACTCCCCTGTCTTTCTCTGGAGCAGGAGAGAAAGGTGTGAGACTTGGCTGTGCTCAGCAGAAGCCCTGAGGGCACCTCCACTGAATGTGACCAGCATTCATCACCCTCATCAGAGGAGCACCAGCTCGCCACAGTGAGGATGGTGACTGAAATTGTGCAAGCTTGACAACGACAGCTTGATGGGTAGTTTCAGGCACTATGACTTATTCTGCATATTGTCATTATGATCATGCTGAAGGATATAAATGCCAGATAAATTGAGTAAAGATGTGGTCAAAACCCAAAGACCTCCGTATTGCCTTTTCAGAATTGTGTCCCAAAAATTAACATATACCTTTTCTTATAAGAGGGAAGAAATATTTAAATTCCTACAATACGCTTTCCTTGTAGTTCCAGAACATTGGAACTGGGTAACATGCGTAAAGTATGTTTGGGGAAAAAAGAGTATTAAATCATATATGTTTATTTATTTAAATGTATGATTCAACAGTCTTTTCTCAAAAGCTTATTGTAGAAATTTAAAAATTTAAGTTTGTTCGTTAATGTTTATTTAAATGTTAATCAAATAACACACTTCACACATACAAACTTAACCCACACCCATAGGACATATATGACATTAAAAAAACTCAAAAAAAATTCTAAAACACAAAAAAAAAAGACTATTCAACTTGCAGAGGAGGAGTGGTTTATAATCATCAAAGATTGAGCATGTTCAAGTTAGAGCTGGCTCATATGGTTATTTTTAGCAGTTCTACTGTGCTTGACAGTCCCTGGGGATGCAGTCACATGGAGGAATGTGCTGTGTGAACTGGTAGTACATCATTCACTGTGTCACTCCTTTTGCAGCTCCATGTAACTATGCCATATGTATGTCCAGTAACAGCTGGTGGCAGAAATGACCACGTGAAACCATCTCCTATGATTAAGTGTTCCTGTTGTTGTCCTGCTATTAATTTTTTAAGGAACGACTGCTTTTTCGTAGTTATATGATATTTTAAAAAATCTAAATTGAATCACCTGACCTTTTAGCTTTGTTTTCTGCATATTACAATATGCATTAACGTGACGTGGGAATACAGCTTAGTTTTACAACAGATCTATAGGATTGAAATTAGCAATATAATTATTGATACCTTTAATCACTATTAACTTTCCTGTTTATATAATACTCCTGTTACATTGAGGCCTCCGTATTGGTGGAGTTTTTCAAGCTGGACAATGGATACCTCCATCTGGTCCATTTCTATCTCTCCAGGAGCCACATATATGATTCTCCTCCATGCCCTCTTTGCTTCACAAAATAGACACTGAGGGCTCAGTCCAGAGTCCTCCAGCACGAGTGGTATGAGCATACCACTCTCGCTGGTGTTGTAAAAGTGCTGCAAGGCATGTGTAACGTGGGTGGTAAGCTCTTACCACCCACACTGCAGCACCACCAGCTCCTCGCCACCATCGAGAGGTAAGGTTACCCCTTGCTGGCATTGCGGAGATTCCAGGTGGGCAGGAGGGAATTCCTGGGCGGAGGGAAGGATGGGGCAGCCTTGCGAGGTGGTGGGATCCAGTGGTGGCTTCCACCACTGGATGTTATCCCTGGCGGAGGCCTGGACAGCCTGACATGGGGATGCTCAAATCATTGCTGGCAAAATAGCCAGCGGTGAGCCAAGAAGCCCCATTGCAGATAGCAGGGCCTTCCCCAGAGAAAGGGGACAAACATCCTCCTGGGAAGACTCCAGCAGCTGCCTTGCTGCCGCTAGATGCAGCAGTAGCCTTTTGGTATCGGTAGTTCTGGATTGGGCTGCCTGTCCGACACTTACTGGCCAAAAGTCGTTCCGGGAGCTTCATAGTTGATGGGGGTTTTGAACTTCTCCATCTGATACTGCCCCCGCTCTGGCCAGTCATTTCTGACTTCTTCGTAATGATGTTGCTGAAGTAGGAGGCCCTCCTGCTTCTTCAATAGGGCAGAGACTTCATAATTGGTCTTCATACTGGATTAGATTAGAACTGGTTGCTAGAATTATATCAGAATTAGACTCTAGTGCCACAATCGCTATTGGGAGGATGGTTGTGCGTTATAACTTTTGTCTCAGTGCCTTGATACGTTGTACTGCCAGGAAAAAAGGAATGGGAGAATGGATTCTTCCTCTATATATTTTGTTCTGACCTTGGGTGTTACATAGATGCCTAGATGAGCTATTTGCCTTGAGCCAATATGAACATTTTTGTTTGTTTCCGACTCTGCTGTTGCATTGGTCTGTCAACTCATTGGGCCAATTTCTTTGAGTTGCAGTTTGCACATAATACCTACTTACCCACACACCACTTTTTTTTTATAAACTCCCTTGTTTATATGTGTTCTATGAATTGCAGAACCTTTACAGTATTTGCAGTGTAGAATGGAAGCATGTGTGAAGGAAACTGCCTTGCGTTCAGAGCATTGGTTCATTTCACTCGGTATTCTCTGCTTTGCCTGACAGTGGGCTCTCAAGGATTTCAGAGAAGGGGCTTTCCCAGCCCTTACCTGAAGGTGCCTGGGACTGAACCCACCCTCTTCTGAAGCAAAGCAACTCCTGTACCACCGAGCTTCAGCCATCAAAATTGCATCTGCTATTTTCAGTACAGTTTCAAATTGGTCCTTAAGGTTCCATTTATTCAATAATGTTTTTCTTCATGAAGGCCTCCAGGCTGTCCAGCCCAGCACAGCGGGAATGTCCCTAGCGAGTCGCCATCAATCCATGAATCTCCACACGCTCCCTTGTCTGCCTCTGATCCAGCATCTCGGTTATCCAGTGATGAGGGAGAATGTGATGAGAAAGAAGAGCCTGTTGAAAAACTGGATTGTCTTTATTCGGATCATCATCCTCAACCAGCTGCTGTAGGTTTCAGTTGCATGCTGTTGGAAACCCTTTATTTTGTTCATAAATGTATGAGTTAGCAAGTTGTTTTTTCTTCGTTTTAGAATCTTGAGGGAGGAGTATTAAAATGCAATTATGTTTAGATAGACTCCTGAATCCACTGTTGGAGTGCACACTATTCAGGAGTCCATCCAAATCCATGACTGCATTTCAATGCTTCTCCCTCAAGCTACTGGACATTAAAATATTCAGGCACAAGTTGCAGTCATAGAAGCTGAAAGCCTCCATTTAATGACGTTGCAGTGGGAAATTGGATTTCCAGGGACTGGGCAGGTTCCATTTGCATGAAGACGTCTGTGACATGTTAGGTTCCTCAAATGAAAATTCTTTGTTCCTATTGCAAAGAGAACAAGTTTGTTGCAACATAGTCACAGAAAGTTGGAACAAAATGCGCATTCTCATTTGTTCTACTCTTGAATTTGTGTATACAATATTTTTCTACAATGCATCTTCCAGTTGGGAGAATTACTATAAGTGCTTTTCCCCCCTCAGTTTTGCACATTTGGTAGTCGACAAATTGGAAGAGGTTACTATGTGTTCGATAAGCGGTGGAATCATATCCGATGTGCACTTAATGTCATGGTGGACAAGCATCTTAACTCTCAGATGTGGAAGTAAGTTGAAACAGAACCATTGCTTTCTTTAAATTGTTATTTTATCCCATTCATCCTTGAAGACTTTCGGGGCAATGTACAGTGTTTTCTGATGCCAACCCAGTGAAGTAGCTTGGGCTGAAAGATAGTGACTAGCCAAAGGTCATTTAGTGGGATTACGCATCTCATTGGTATATGTTTTTACACATACAGGGTGAAGGAGGAACAAAAAAAATTTGCAGTTTATTAAGTATTGAATCTTATTAGCAGTTCTTGGAAGAATGGAAATGATCTGTGACTTGTCTAGACTGAGAACTGGGTGGGAAGAGGCAGATTTTTTTTGACGCTGGTAATCATCAACAGATGAATCAGAAACATAAGCAGTTGTCGTCCTAACTGCACTGCATCTCTGTGCTTAATGGCCTAGAATTGTTTTTTGTCTTCAGAATTTTTTTGTATTTAATTGTATTGTTTCTTTACCTCTTTGACCTAGAAGTGTATTGGCTTTTCAACAGCTTCTTGGCCCCCAGAAACTGGCAGAATGCTGGGCTTAGCAGAGCATAGGGAGAGTTTTTTTTAACACTTGCTTCTCTCAAAAGCTAGCAGTCATGGATTTCTTTTAGCCGTGATATTAGCACCCTGCAAAAAAGAAACTTTGGTTGGATGATAGGGAGATGATTCATCGTGAATGAGGCTATTCAAGTGGTCCAGTGCAATCAAACTGTTTTGTTGATGTAGGCATTCCAGTTAAGTTAATGCCCCCGCCCCCAATATTCTTGGATAGTCTCTAGACTGTTTTTTTAGTTCATGCTGGGTTTAGTTGTTTAATGTGATTTGAATTGTTCTAATTCTGTTATTTTGTTTTGTTTTTTATTAAGATAGTATAAACAATGTATATTTTTCTGAATATTTTGCAAGCTGCCTTGAGGGCTCCTTCAGAGGTGGAAAGTTGGGGTAAAAAATCCTGGGTAAATTAAAATACAAACCATGTTGCCATAGGGTTGTATGTAGAAGAGTTTTTACTTTATCTACTTTTATCTGGACTTCCTTGATTTCTTTTGGTTGAGGGGTCCAATGTTGTACTGAAAGCAGGCGATTATCTACCTTGGTTAGTTGTTGTTGTTTTTTGCCATCTAGGAAAATTCCTCCAGTGACAAGCAACACTGCATCCGTACGTGCTCCACATCGGACAAGCTCCGCACCTGTGTCGCAGTACGGCACCAGTACGACAGGTTTCCTCTTACCTACCACGCCTATGTCCTCACCAGTGCTGGTGTCTCCTTCCTGTTTATCTCTTAGTGGTAAATTGGTACCATCTCACGGAACTACGCTAAATGCCAACCCTGCTAGTTTTGGTGCAGCAGAACCTGCCTGCAGTATGCAATCGAGACAAGTGTCTTCATCCCCTTCAACACCTCCAGTGCTTTCCTCGGTACCTTCACCTCTGTCCAGCAAACCTCAGAAATTAAAATCCAGCAAGTCTTTCAAGCCTAAGGAACCTTCTGCTAGCAGCGCCAACTGTAACAGTACCAGTAGCAACAGCAGTGGTGGCAGCTCAGGAAAGAAGCGTAAAAACAGTTCTGCGCTGCCAGCACCTTCTTCTCATTCCACAGAGTCCTTTAGGAAAAACTGTGTGGTTAACTCTGGAAACTCTGGGGCTTCTTATCACTCGTCTGTGATGTCTTCATCCCACAGTGTTGGCCCCAATTGTATGGCTAGTAAAGCTAACTCAGTTAGCATCAAGCATGACCAATCAGGGAGGGGCCCCACAACTGGGAGCCCTGCAGAATCGATAAAAAGAATGAGTGTGATGGTGAACAGTGGCGATTCCACTCTTTCGTTAGGGCCGTTTATTCACCAGTCCAGCGAATTGACTGTCAACTCGCACAGCGGGTTTTCACATTCACATCCTTCCCTAGATAAATTCATAGGAAAGAAAAGAAAGTGCTCGCCTGGTTCCAGCAGCTTAAACAGCAGCAACAGCAGCAAAGCAAACAAGGTTGCCAAATTGCCACCAGTGAACAACATTCACACGAAACACACTGGTGCAATCCCAGGGACACAAGGACTGATGAACAATTCTATTCTTCATCAGGTATGAAATCTTACTTGGGCCATATACTGTATTTATAGCAGATGAGTTGCCTTGACACTCATTCTGAACAAAACTTGTACATATATACAGAAGGTGTGCTTTCTCGTGTCTGAAAAGGTGATGCTGCTAATCTTGGTTGCGTATTGTATACCTGGTTTTTCATCTTTTGTCCAACTTTATAATTTTTTAATCAACAAGGATTGCAAGTGAATTTCATAAACATTGTTTTTTGAAGCATCTTTTGATCTATATTTTGGGAACAACCTGAATTCTTAAGATTTAATGTAAGATTCTTGTAGGAAAAAATGGCGTGATCTACTGGGATTTTTTGCATATCCAACATGCCGTTCCTGTTGTCAGCTATGAAAAGGCAAAGATTCTTGATCATTTGTGGGATATTTTCCTTTCATAGCTAGGTGTGGATAGCCCACTGAACTTTGGACAGAAATACTCTGAAAGAGGTGAACTCCTTTGAACACTACTCAGGGCACAATCCTAACCTGGAGTTAGGCCAGCAAAGTTTGGCTGGCACAAAGGCCACCGTAAAGCACGTTTGGACCACTCTTGGAGTCAGGGAGGATGGTGCACGTCTGTGTCCAAGAGTAGTCCAGTGTCCCTTGTACCGGCCAAACATTGCTGGCCTAACTGTGCTGGCCTAACTCCAGGTTAGGATTGCAGTCTCAGGCATGTAACTTTATACAAGCAAGGCATTCTGGGTCTGATAATTCAGATATTCCCTAATAAAAAATTGGCTGTACAATCACTAGCAGTCTTTTGGTTGTGGAGTACCTCCTTTGACAGTGAGTTTGACAGCAGTAAACGTCAATGAACTAAATGAAATATGAATTTAATTCTGGATCATGAAGAATTGGCGAACTTGACTCTTGGGTGTTGAGGGAGGGTCTTTCTGGCTAATTCTACAACAAAGATGTTTTGAGAAAAATGCCAGTCCCAGGTCCCATAATGATCATATGATAGTAAACTAAAGGTAACTCACTGTCCCAGAGAAGCTAGGAGAGAGATGTCCCAAAGATGTTGGGTTGCTTCATATGGATTTTGACAAAGCATGTTTTTGCCATCCCAGGCAACAACACTGGACACAACTTGATCTTTTGTAACACTACATGCTTGCTTATTATTTTTTTCTTTTTTTATTTGTGTGAAAGCCGAAGGCTCGTCCCTAACAGTCGACAGTACCATGAAAAGAACTGGATTACTTTCACTACAAATGGAAAAAAAATCTCCATCTGGAAATTCCGGACTCCAAGATGCCTTTTGAGTTCTCCCAGCTTCCCACAGTCCTCAGGTGTGGAAATCTACTGGACTGTCACTCAATCAAGGAGTTTCCCCGAAGCCATGTCTGTAGCAGTGAAGCTTGGAAATGGACACTGGGTTGCTGTTCAGCCACAGAATCGTTCCTATCAGTGTTACCAGTGGTCTGGACTGCTTGCTACAAAAATTGTGTGAGATTTTCCTCACAGGAGTCTGTCATCTTGCCACTGTTTGATCTAGATTGGTTGGGCAAAACAATGTTTGGGAAATAACATTACTGTGGACTTGTTTTTCGTTTCTTCTGATGGAGTCATAGGCTTCATGAACCGCCACTTTGGCACTGTCTAGTGAAACCTCCCTCAAGAAGGGGGCACAATGTGTTAGGCACAATAAGAAAAAAGAAGAAGCCCTCAAGAAGGGAATATGGCTTTAGTGTTTTATAGCAATGCTCCTTGATTGGAATACAAAAAATAGCACAATTTAGAAACAGTCTACATTTCGCCCAGCCTTTTGCAAGTAATTTGGGATAAGAAGCTGTCAGGAGTTCTTAAAACAAAACAAAAACAAACCTATTGGTGGCCATCACTCTAAAAGAAAATTGCTTTGATTTAAAAACAAAAACCCAGATGCAAAACCATCAAATCCCAAATGGTGAATGACCTCTAAAACTACTCCCAAAGAATCTAGTTCTTGACCTATACTGTATGCCATAAGCCTTTGTTGTTTTAGGGAAGTGGGTGGGGAAAATATAAAATGCCAATTTAAGTTGGTTGTGTCATCCAACCTTTAAAAAGCAAAACAACACACAGTCCTTTATAAAAACTGAATCACACTTAAAAATCTGAATTCTCAGTGCTGAATTCTTGAAAGACTTTCCAGTAAGTTAATGCCTTGCTCACCACACCAAATTAGTACACCCTGGTTTCTAAAACCCACATTGAGACTTTTCTGATGACTGCGTTATGTGCCAGTTCAAATTCTGAGCTCACAGTTAAACACACCCCTTGCGTTGCCATCAGCTTTCACAAGTGTGGTTGTCTTGTGAGCAAAAAGAGTCTAAAAAAATATGACAGTCACACAGTCATTCCCCCCATGGAAAACTTTGTTGTTTTTTAATCCTCAGAAGGGCTTTGATATTTATCATTTGATCTAGTTGTTTGTAATAGTAGTGAACCTTAAGCTACAACCTAAAACTTGATACATTTTATCATATAAAGAGAAAGTATGATCCTCTATCAAAAGGGCATATATGGACTTCTTTCTGCAAGTCCATAAAAATATTCTTCTAAATGGGACATGTGTCAGAGTATGGATTCAGACAGCCATTTTCCTCCCATATTTAGAATTGTGAATGTCACATGGTGACATTCCCACAGTGTTAACTTATTTATGCAGTCCTCAACCAGGGTTCAATTGTCTGAGGGTACTGACTTGCTATGGACTCTATAGTTTCAACAAGCTAGGCTTTCATAGCTGCAGAATCCATTGTGTCTTGGGACCCTGTCAGTTCCATTTTCTTTTCCAACCACTTAGAAATCATGTGGTCCAAAAGCTGACACTCAGAAGACTTCTCTCAGTCTACTCTCAAGAGAGCTTGTGCAGAAAAGCTCTTGGGGGAGCCAAACTACACTACTAATTAAATGTATTTTGACCCTCTGTGACTTAAAAAAAAGAAAACTTACATAGCCACAAGGGACTATTAGGACTGGGACCTTGGTGCATGGGGAAGGAGGTATTTAGCCTTTTCTCCTCATTCCACTGTCCTGATGAATCACATTATTAACTCCTGGAAGAAAGCTTCTGGGGTACAATACCTCTTCTGCGTATACCCTGGTCCTGCTGCCCTGTGGCTATTTAAGTTTGAACAAAAAAAAAATCAAAGAGGGCCAAACAATGTGTTTTACCGTAAGTTTGACCCTCGGTGGAATGTGCCTGTAGACCTCTGCCTTAAAGGGGCACCAGAGCTTGCTGAGATTAGACAAATCTGAACCTGTTAAGTCCATTACACCACCCTGCCTCTTTCCCTAACACGGTGGTGCATAGCACATCAGGGATCCTAAAGCCACCACAAGCAGCAGCTGCATAGGGGTTTTTTTTTTTAACCTGTTGAGGTTTAGAGATCGATATGAATTTGCAACTGAGTTATTAAAACATTGTGAAGAAACAAGACTATGCAGACAACGACAAAGCCTTGAGCTAGCAAAAGATCATGTGTTCATTTTTTTCTGAAAGAAAAAAAATACTTTGGACAGTTACGATTATGCAAATATTAAAAATGACTGCATATTGGGGGAAGTTTTAAACAGCCCTTCAGTAATACACAATGCTATAAAATGTTAAAACCTCTTAATTGGCCTAGTTGGGGAAGGGAAATGGGGATGGTATGGGCGGGACAACCAAAGTAATGTATCTGCTCTGCAGAGAGAAAAATAGACACTGGCTACATCCCTGTGTTGGATATGTTCAATCACAAGTGCAATTTGGTTTTGATAGATTTACCTTTGAAGGCTGACAAATTTTACATAAGTTAAACCTTAGTGGCTTTAAGTATTCAAAAGTCTTTGTTTTGTAAAGATTATGTTGCGCTGAAAGCATCAAAGCAAGTCCAGGCTCTTTGAAAAACATGCAGATCTTGGTAAAAAGTTCAACAGTCAACCACTGTGCTTCGTTTAAATGGGTTGCAGCTATGGGCCCAATTCCACTGTGAATGTCTGTCTGCATTGCAAGCCATGCTAAAATGAACAGGAGTTCGCACAAACACAGCCATGCCCTGGCAGAAATCCCACAGTGTTCACTGGGGCTTGTGTGAGAGACATTCCAGGGTGAAATTGTGGCCAGTACCTGTCTGTTATGGCTCATAATTTTAAAACTTACCATGAATAGAATCAGAGGACGTCTTAATTTAAGCCTGCCCTCTTATAGAGACTTGCTTAACAATTACATAAACTATTCCATTTGGGGGCTTAGTAATAAATGGAATAATTGTTTTTGAAGCTTTTGTTGTCTGACAACATTCTTATTGTAAATAATTGAGAAAATTTCAAATTAATTTATCTTGCAAGATTTGCAGTGACTGGGTTGTTTCTAGAAAGATTTTGGTATTAATTTAAGAGATACAATTTTTTTATAGTCTTTCCAGCTTCTCATTATGACTCCTGCAGTTTTCTTAGCCTAAAAAAAAAAAAATGTTGCAATGATGAACAAAGAATTATACAAAAATAATGAAACCCATACTTTTGTATGTTTATTTTGGAATTTCTTGTTCTATTATAAATATTGAAGTATCCCTATTTCAGAAGACATATTTTGTTAATTGACTGTACATATTTAAATACGTATTTTTGCACAGGTCTTTTTTTCTTATATCCAGTTTTGGTACAATTGAAAATCATCTAGTATTTATTAATTAAAAAGAAAAAAAAGCAAATACCTTTTTTATAATTTGAAGTGGTTCACTGCCAAGCCAATAGTTTTAACATGCCTATTTTGCAGTTTTTAAGGGATGCCTCTGTTTGGGGAGTGGGGTGTGGGGAAGAGTTGTGTCCCTTTTTAATGTCTTGGGAGTTGCTGGATACAAATGAAGGCACTGATGTTGCAGTCTGATGCGCACAGCCACCCTCTCCTAAGGGGAAAGGCTGTACAGCGTTTGCTTGCATATTTTGGACCTTCTGTGTTATACACCACATTGCTGACAGTTGCCTGAGTCCCAGAAGACTACATTTAGTTGTGACACACTGCTTCTTCTTTTTTTTCCTTTGAGCATGTATGTGTGTGTTTGTGCACGCACATGGGTGCCCACATGCATGCACATTTTGTGTGAGTCCTTTACATGGTTTAAAACTAATGGAAAAACTGAAAGTGCCTGATTTATATATCTAGATTTTAAGCTTGGACTGTTTTTTAGACAGCTTCTCCTTTAAAGACTTGAATGTTCAGTTGAAAAAATGTTAGGAGCTTGCTTTTCCCACCTACATATGACTTTCCATTCACGAGGGAGAGAGGGTATAGGGGAAAATTAAAAGGAAGCAGAAGATCAGACTGAAATAAGTCCCCATTTCATAAATTATGCCAAGGGTTCCAAAAACAGTTTTTAACCAGTAAATTTGAATTGTTCTTCTGTTATCAGCTGGAGCTTTTC
This sequence comes from Lerista edwardsae, assembly GCA_029204185.1. Taxonomy (NCBI): domain Eukaryota; kingdom Metazoa; phylum Chordata; class Lepidosauria; order Squamata; family Scincidae; genus Lerista; species Lerista edwardsae. Next base: position 8,050,963 of record JAJKFI010000004.1, read on the forward strand.
TTTTTTAAATGTTGACACTATTTTGTATTATGGAAAAATAAAATAAAATTTACCTCTCAAATTTTGCAACTACAGACACAAACCCATGGCAACCTCTCCAGCACACACACACACGCCCATTGAAATGAATGGGAGTCTTGCAAAAACACAGCTCCTTATTCATTCCAAATGGGGATTGCTTGGAAAAAGGTTGTCATGGGATTGTGCCCATTGTGCGATTTTAACCCATCATCTTCCGGTAAGTTGTCTTCCGGCAAGAGTTATGATTGCCAAGGATTCTTTTAATTTCTGTTTCTATCTGGGGAAAGGGGGCAGTCGCATGGTGAAAGGGATGGGGCTTGAAAAGATTGTTTCTGTTCATCTTCAGCAGAAAACCAGTTATTTTAAATGCTTTGTGCAAAATATCCTATTTTTTATGAAAGGTTGATTCTTTTTTTGTTATTATTATATTATTATTAAATGAGCACTACATAATGTCAATGAGAATGTAGGCTGTGGAAGCTTCTTGAGTTTGGAGTTGAGCCTGGCTCCATAGAGAGGAAAAAAAGCAATCTCCTGTGTAAAATGTGTGAATAGTTTGATAATTTGTATACATATTCAAGAGCATCTGCTCAGAGCTGAACTTTGTGTTGGCTGCTGTATAGTACATGAACAAATGTCATGGGGTAGAAAAAAAATTACTTTGGATATTTAAAAGAAGAAAATAAATATATAGTCTATTTGTTTTGTAACAAGTTTCTGTAAATAAAATAATTTATACTATTTATAAGAAAAATGGTGTGCTTTTGCTTCATGAGCATGACATTCATTAGTTGAAGAAATAAGATGTTGCTTAAATGAGGCAATAAAATGATTCCAATTACTTTTCCAATAAACTGCACTGGCTGTATGAGATGCGCAATACATTTTATTATAAAGACCAGAAGGTAGATGGGGTTAAGGGGGAAAAAATGGTCACGCAGTACCTTCCTGCAAACAACTTGTTGTGTGTCTAAGGGTGCAATCCTAACTTGTACCAGAGCAGGCAGGCTGGCAGGCCTGTGCTGCATCCAAGCACAGATTAGGGTTGTTTCCAGCTGCGTCATGCAGCTGGAACGCTGGGCGGGAGGAACGGGTGAGCGGCAGCCTGCCTGTTGTGTAGCACTCCGTTTCGCCGTCTTCCCCGCCCCCGCAGGGGCAGGGAAGACCACCCAGTGTTCCGGCTGCATGACACCGCTGGTTGCTTCCCTTAGCCACAGGGTAAGCCCCAGCTGGACCTATGAGTCTCTTCAGATCTGCATCTGCTGTTTAGTAGGTGCAAGTCCCAGCTCCCTGCTGTGGCCCAGGGGATAGGGGTTAGGATTTGGCATAATGGCTCCACCCTCTTCCCTGGGCCACCCTACCCATGGGGCCTCCCTCCCTCTATCCTCCTGCCTTCCCCCCACCCTGAACTCCCCTGGCCAAACTCAGCCGATGTATCTGGTGATTCCAGTGGCAGTGCTGGGCTCTCTGCGTTGGCCAAGCGCTTATCACACTGCCGTGAACATGTCATAAGGCAGTTTTGCAATAGCACTGGGCCAACACGTGGCAGCGCAACAGGACCTTTGGATTGCTCTGCCTGTCAAGAAAACTGAGTAAATATAGGAAACTCCTAAAATTTCAACAAAACTCAAACAAATTTTGAGTAGTGAAGAGACAAACAGCACAGATTAAGGCCAAGAAATGCCTATGCCAGAAGTCTTGAAGATATATATTCCTCAGCTAGGTTGACTTTAGGCTGGGCATGCACTGGAACCTGCACTAACCTGCACTGGAACAGGCAGACTGACTGGCCTGCGCTGTACCCAGTGCAGGTTGTAAGCAGGCTTAGCCTCCATGGGGCAAGGGCACATTTGTCCCCTTACCCCGCAGTAGGCACCGGCCACTCCCATGGGGCTGCTCAGATCTGCACCTGCTCTATAGCAGGCGTAAGTCCAAGCACACTGTGAGGCCACATCCAAACCCGTCCCCAGGCCGAACAGCCGCATCCAACCTCCACCCCCCCACCCTTGACCACCCCACCTGCCCCTGCATAGCCCCTTGACTGGCGCGGGAGCTGATTACCACGGGCTTGTGCCAGTGTTGCAGGGCCAACACAAGCAGTTTCATAGGCCCTGCACCAGAAGCGCGGGCACAGACATGCTTTACAACAGTGCTCAGCCAATGCTTGTGTCGACCAAAGGAAGGTCAGTGGGTTGGACTGCACAGTCAGATTCTTAGCAATGTGATTCTGTGACACTGTTATAAGAGAACTTGTGCTTCAAAGCATGGCATGTAAAGCAACTGTGCTCTTAAGGGCACAATCCTAATCTGCGCTGGAACAGACCAGCCAAGTAGTCTGTGCTGTATCCATCGCAGGTTAGGAGAAGGCTGGCTCACAAAGCAAAGAAAGATTTTATTCCCCTTACTCCATGTTGCATGTGCCAGGCAGCCCTATTGGGCTACTCAGGTCTGCGCCTGCAATTTCATGGGTGAAAAACCAAGTGTCCTATGGTCAAGGCAGGGACAGGGGTTTGGAACTGGTCTATGTTGCCCAGGCCTGTCCCAACCCCACCCCAGACCACCATTTCCCTTGCCCCAAACCACCACCATTCCATCCTCCACCCCCTGCACCGGCCTACACAGGCAGGCAGAAACTCACCTTGCACACATCCATGCTTTGACACATTCATGGACTCTCTTTTCATACTAGGCTGGGATATTGAGAAATTCACAATTTCGTTGTTGTTGTTCAGTCGCTAAGTTGTGTCCGACTCTTCGTGACCCCATGGACCACAGCACGCCAGGCCTCCCTGTCCTGCAATAGCTTCCTGAGTTCGCCCAATTTCATGTTCATCGCTTCAGTGACACTCTCTAACCATCTCATCCTCTGCCGCCCCCTTCTTCTTTTGCCTTCAATCTTTCCCAGCATGAGGGTCTTTTCTAAAGAGTCCTCTCTTCTCAAGAGGTGGCCAAAGTACTTGAGCTTCAGCTTTAGGATTTGTCCTTCCAGGGAGCAATCAGGCTTGACTTCCTGGAGGACTCACCGATTGGATCTCCTTGCAGTCCAGGGCTCCAACACCATAATTCGAAAGCATCTATTCTTCGGCACTCTGCCTTTCTTATGGTCCAGCTCTCGCAGCCATACATTTCTAGCTACTCTCAAAGCTTGGGTGGGGTGATTGTGCTATGCTAGAATCCACTGGAATTCACAAAGAGTAGGCAGTAGGCAGACGCAACTGGCCATGTTTAGGGGCGATCAGTGGCCCAGAGGCTCGCCAGTAGAGTGGTAAGCATCCAAGTGAAAGCATAACATAGTTACGTGGTAGATACAATTAAAGCCTCACTTGCCCTATTCACAGATGACCAAAGTCAATACCAGCTCGGGGAGCAGAATCATGCCAATGCCAGTGAACCTATACTTTCTTAGATTAGATGCCATGTACAAAGGGTGTGCGGTCTTTAAAACAGAAGTTAGGCCTACATGGGGCATGTTGAGATGAATATTGGAAGCATACCTGGGATGTATAGACATCTACAATCATCCTATTGCTGCTTGTTTTACAACTCCAAGAACTTCCTGTCTATATGTTCTGTTCAAACGTTTACCCAGAAGAGTCTCTAGTTACATCATGCACTACTGCACTTGCCTCTTTTAGGTAGCAGCTAGTCAATTAAGAATGACCTCACTAAAAATCCCTTGCTAGACAACAAATGCTCTCATCTTCTAAAAGTCCCCTTCTCAAACTATTGTGTGAAACTTCCTTTGTTTCTTCGTTTTCCCCAATACCAGTCTTGCTGCTTGAATCTACAACAGAGCAGAACATCCAGTTGCATGGCAGCTGTTTAGCAAATACAGTCAATCCTCATTATCCACTAGGGTTAGGTTCCTGGAAACCCTCACAGACTGCACATTTGCAGATGACCATCATTTATCCTATGGGATCAATGGGGTTAGGTGCAAGAGGTGCCTTATCGACAGTCAGAAGAATCCAGCAGAGACCCCGCAGAGTGCAGCAGGAAAAGCCAAAAGATCTCTGAACACTGCAGGGACCTTCCAGAGGCTTCAGAATGGCACCTGCAATCAACATGGCCAGTGGATGCCATTTTAAAGGGGTCAGTGCTGGTCACAGATGCCATTCTGAAGGTCCCTGCATAGTGGATAACTAGCTTTTTGTGACCCGGCGTTGCCCGGGGGCAGACATTATCCCCAGGCTCTATTAGGAGGAGGAATGAGTTTGTTCTGCAGTGCACCCCCACCTCTGGGGGCATAAGGGGGGCCCTACCCCCACAGTATATCTGTCCAGATCGTAAGGAAGGAGTGTACCACGTGTGGTGAACATCGTTCCAGGTGTTCCAGAGTAATGGTGGAACATACACACAAATATACAAACCTCCCTCAACAGTATGACATAGTGAGATGCATATCTAGACATATAGAACTCATCCCTGAAACAAAACAGTATTGATGACCTGGAACCCCAAATGCACACTATCACTGTGAAATGAATGAGGAAACAGGGGCACAATCAACTAAGAGAGCAATCTGAAGGTCCCACTTACTGTGTGCAGGTCCTGTGGCAGGATAGCCCTGCTATCCTCATGTGGCAGTATAAGAAACAGGCAGAGGTGGCCTGTTAGCTCCCTGGACGTAGGCCCCTCTCAGATCCGACTGGGTGCTGGAACTCCCTGGATCCTGCTCTTTCCACCCTGGGCCAGTCAGGCAACGCAGGCAAAGCATTTAGTTTCGCTTTATGTTCTCCCTGTCTGGTAGCTGAGCTGCTCAGCCCTCCCACAGAACCTGCAGAATCATCTGTGACCACAGGGTGGCAGCAGACCTGTAGCCCCATGCAATCCCCTTGGTTCCTGACGATCCGGGCCCCCTCCCTGAAAAATGGGGGGCTGTAGGGGGGTCTGACCCCCGCAGTGATTCCTTCCAGGCTGCAAGGAACGTGTGTGCCAAGTTTCGTGGCCGTGGGTCAAGGGACGGAGACGTGTATAAGGAACATACATACACACACACGTCCGTTTTTATATATATAAAAATATAAAGAACAGAGGAGCAGAAAAGGAAAGTAGCAAGTCTGCCCTTCACAGATAAGTGAGATATGTAGGTAGTGAAGTTGGTGCAGTTAGTTTTCTGTGGATTCTTGCTTCAAGAATACTGTAGATACTTGAGTATAGATGTATCTCACAGATAAGTCAAGGGCAGGTTTTGAGCCAAAAATCATGGAATTTTCTATTGCCATCAGATAAGTTGGGGGTAAAAGTCAGGGGGTGTCTGACTATAATTTTGTCTTTTACCCTCCCCCTTTTCTCCCACGCTGAGAAGGTCAGGAGCCAATCACTGCAGCGAAGGTAAAGTGAGGGAAATGGTACGTGTGAAGAGGTGCACAAAACATCCCTCCAAATAATGATACACGACACATAGCATTGAACTGATGTGAAAAAATAAAGCAGAGTCGAATTGCAGAGAAAAAACCCATACCATAGCAGCTTCAGAAAGGACTGGGAGGTAACAGCTTCTCCAACAGCTCCTGACCAATATAAACAATGAAATAGAGGGCAAAGAATAGAGTGTAATTAAATCTTGGAAACTCTCTGCAAGCAGACACTTTGCAGACAATCAACAGGCAGCTGACATCCGTGAATTGCCCTGATCCCCGAGATAAGACGAAGAGGCAATTTACAGCTCATTTATTTGCAAAAAATTCTTGATTTACAGCCGGGTATCTATAGTATCTTAAAACCAGAGTTCAATTCCTATGTTGTTTCATTCTTATCCTAACATATGGTAAGGATACTTAAGAAGCTAAACTTGTTTCAGTAGGTCATCAACGTTTTCCTCAGAAGAACAGTTCAGCCTTAGTGCCAGAATTTGCCAAGAGTTTTAAATAAATCAGTTTTATTAACCAAATAAACCCCCAAGAGCAGGTCAGTCAACTGTATTATACATTTAATAAATGAAGTAAATCTGAAAACATGAACGGAACATTTTATACAGTTTGTTGTTTACATAGTGAAGTAGCCTGTTAAAACCCTAACTACACTGCGGTTGTCATTTCCTCAGCTACAGTATAACACGTATACAATATATTGATAATTACTTCCAAAATGGTCCTGTCTAGATTATGCTTTCTCCTTCTTGGAATTAAAAAAAGTTACATATTAATTACTCTAGAAAGCTTCTGCACTCTGTTTAGCAGCAAGTCACCCTTTTTGATTGTTTCTTGATACTGCCAGTTCTTGCTGTCAGGCCTGCAGAAAGAGCAAGAGAGCATATTTTTAGGATCCACACCAGTAGAATCTTGGCTTCCTACAATATCAAAAGGACTTCCCTAACAGGGGGCAGGGACAAGCTCTTCTGGTACATGCAGGCATTATTTTGAAGTAAAGGGTCAGTATCCCCTCCCCTGAAATGCGATTTCTAGGATACGCCCTAGAGCAGGGGTGTCAAGCTCATTTCATGTAATGGGCTGAATAGCATTCATGGTGCCTATCAAGGGCCAGAAGTTACATTAAGCAGATGATGGCCAGAAAGAAGCACTTTGTTCTCCCATAGAAACTCATTAGCTGCAAATAACAGAAGAGAAACTGTGCAGATCTGGTTCATAATTTAACATAAAAACATAAGAAGAGCCCTGCTGGATCAGGCTACAGGCCCATCTAGTCCAGCTTCCTGTATCTCACAGTGGCCCACCAGGCACCTCAGGGAACACACAAGACAACAAGATGCTTGCATCCTGTTGCCACTCCCTTGCACCCGGCAAATTTCAAGATATGAGACAGCCCAATTATAACGTGGGCCAGATAAATTGCTTCTGGGTGCCACATCTGGCCTGCAGGCCTTATGTTTGACACTCCCGCCCTAGATTTTTCTTAGTTTTCTGTAAACGTGTTACCCAAAAGACAGAAACTCAGATTGCCATCAAATCTCTACAGATCCAGTAACTAGGGTCCAGCAGAAGGAGCATGTCAGCTGGGACTCCAGAACTCATAACCTTTCCCACCCATCCACATTAATTTGGCCAAGTTACTACCTCAATAGCTGCCCTCCATTTGCAAAACAGTTACAGTGATCTACACAATAGGTTTAGTTGAGAGAGCAATACAAAAGCAACAAAGAACTTTAGTAAATCTAGATGTCCCCATTACAAAATACCACAGAGGGTAGTCCAAAGAACTTTATTAAGACATGATTTTGGGTACCTGTTAGTTTCTACTATTTCATTGACTTTGTCTATTTTGCAGTGTAGTCGCCCAGCTGCAATAAATCTTGAAAGTTCCCTGTTTATTAAAAAAAATTAAGTATCAGAAATACCTCCATCTGGTTTCATAATATTGAAGTATGTATTTAGTGGCAGAGTATCTGAAACTATCACGGAAGAGGAAGTAAACATTTTTGCAGTTTTAGCACCAGTTTGGGGTGCTATTACCCTTGCTATTATCACATATTCATTGTGACCTTTTATAGCCACGCTGACACAATACGAGATGTTCTGCAGGACATTCTCAAAGTTCCCCAGCTAGCAGCAAGAACATGATTAAAAGCCAAACCATTAATGGAACTTCAATCAAATGTGAAATTGCAATTGGCAAACCACAAGTGGAACCAAGACTGCTTAATGGCTGTTGTAAACCGAAGATTTGTTGGGTCCAGCCCACAAATTACTTCTTTAAGCTATCAGCAGCACACTGAATTGGACTTGGAAACTGAGGCAGCCAGTGCTTCTGCTGCCCACCTGAAAGCATCATTTTACTTCCAAGAGAACACCAGGAAGCACATCACAACTTTCTACAAGCAGCTGTAGTTTATGGGTCATTTTCAAAGGCAGCTTCATGCAGACTGCCTTATATTAGCTGAGGTTGCACACGCCTGGATCAGAGTGGGAAGGTCTCCCTACTAAAAAAAAGAAAAAGAAAAGGTGAAGCCTGTACAAGAAGCAGTGCACCTGCTAAAGTAGCTGAGACTTGTTTGTGGTAAGGTGGGAATATGAATTCTTAACAAAGAAAGTGCACTCTGGGCCTAGTGCTGCTAACCTATTAATCCAGAAGCAAGGAATGGCTCTAAAGCAGTGGTTCCCAACGTGTGGCTCAGAACCCACTAGTGGGTCATGATAAGCCAATTTCAGGTGGTTTGCGAAGCACCAAGAGCAGCCATCATTGAAAGTATGGGATGCTGGAAAGGGGGAGGGTGTGTGGTTGTTTTGCTTGTGTCAAGGTTGTAAAAAGACTTTTTTTCTTTCTGATTCACTTTGCTGTTGGAAGATAGCTCAGAAATAACCCAGAATGCAGTAGGGTCTGGCATCAAAATGACATCACTTCCGGTGCATCCCAGACAGTCTTTCTAAAAAGTGGGTCCCGGTGCTAAGAAGTTTGAGAACCACTTCTCTAGGGTATCCTAAACCAGCTTAGATGGATGAGTTACATCCCCTGCTCCAAGAACCAATGACACAAGGACAATGGATAATCCACCAGTATCACCTCCATCTTGTCTGGCTTCCATTTTAGTTTGTTTAACCTCATCGACCTGTACACAGTGTCCACCCAAATTGATATTCAAAAGCCAGACTGCAGCTCCTGTATTCTCAGTTAATGAAATTCAGAACTGGACGTAGTCAGCTCATCAATGATCACTGAGAGGTTTTGGTGTGCTCATCAACTCCATACAGATGTTAAACAGTAATGGTTGTAGTTCTGAGTGGGGAATAATTATTTTACTATTTTTTATATATATGAATCTTAAACTAAAAGTTAAACTAACTTTTATACAACTATATCACTCTATTCCAGCATTTCTCAACCAGTGGCACTCATACCACTGATGGTATGAGGTGCTTGAGGTGGTGACTGACCCCTGCCACCTGGCTGCAAGACCAGCAATGCCATGTGACTAGCAGCGTTAGGAGGCTCAAAGGGCAGAGCTCCAGCATGTGCTTTTCATTCGCTTAAACCGCCTCTCCCCCCGCCCCCATTTGCCTCTTACTGGTTGTCACGTTGTGCCAGGCCTCCCAATCTGGAAGTAACCGGCAGTGACATCATTGCCAGTTACTTCTGGTGGTACTTCCCATTGGTGGATCACGCGGAACAAGTGGTACAGTGGGGGACAAATATTGAGAAACGCTGCCTTATTCCCTTCATCTGCAACATGTATGCAAAATAACCTACTGCAGTTTCTTCTCAATCGAATACACTTGTGCAAGTGTAGTCAACTCCCAGCTTGGGTGTGTCATAGGGGAAGAGCTGCCAGCAGGAATGCCGCTTGTCCCTCAATTTGCCCCCTCAGCAGCTTTCACACCAAAACCTCTTTTTAAACTTGGAAATTTTGAGAGCAGAAAGTGGACTGGGGGAAATAACAGATTAGAGCACAATTCCTTCAGGTCATAAAACTGCCTTATACAAAGACCTTCAAACCAATGGTTGACTGATTGGCAACAGCACTCCAAAGCCCTGCTCCCTGAAATCCTTTTTGATGGGAGGTCCTGAGCACTAAAAAGTGGACCTTCGTCATTCAAAGCATGTTCTCTACTCTCCCCAATCACAATCACTATAAATACCTTCCTATTGTTTAAGCTACTACTATATCACTGCAAAGGGAACAGGCTATCCTAGCCTGTGCAAGGATTGTGGTCAGCGGTTCTCCTTCTTTGCCAAGGTTACCAGCACTCTATATTGAATGTAGTCTATGTTTTAAAAATAATAAAAAATCATGTAGTTGGTATCTGGAGTGAAGTCACTAAGATGTAGAAAGAATGTTTTAAAAAAAGCAAAATCAAAGAGTTACTTACTGATCTATGAACTCTACGCAGACTCCAAAAGCATCTGCCATGTAACCAAGTGTGAGTGACCTATAAGATTCTAGGAGCTGGCTGTAGGCATGGATTCTCATTTCTCGGACGTAGTAGCGATAGTGAGGCGCAAAGAGCCAATCTTTCTTCATCTCTTGCTCTACAGTAGCTGAAATAGAAATGTAATAAATTATATCTAACAGATGTTAACTTTTCCCTCATGGTATGCAAGGCAAAGTATTAATACTAGAAAGTCTTTCACAGAATATAGCTTACCGTTAGGCTTATGGAGAGACTAGTGTGGGCCAATACTTTTGAGAGGTGAGCCACTTCCACTGCCCTCATGCTCTACCCACACGTATTTGATTATGTATATCACCACCCGCTCTTAGTTCTCATATGCTGTATAGAAGTGATGGAAAACAGCTTCTAACATATAGACGCTGTAGTTCCAGGAAAGCAGGGCCACTAAACTTTGAATCAGCAACTATTTCAGCCTTTAACCGTAACACATGACACCCAAGATGCGACGGCACGACCCTGGAACAAAAACCCCGGATAGGAGCTAACATAAGCCGAGCACATCTTCAGGTACTTGCCCCCCCCCCCCAAGTTTTACAGTGTAAGCCCTCGTTCTCCACGGCGGTTCTGTCCTGGAACCCCCACAGATACTGAAATCCGTATATCTCAAGTACCAAGATGAGACTGCCTTGGAAGATGTGAGTACTTGTGAAAGGTAGTAAGAGTCCTTCCCTACCCAGCAGTCCCCACCATACACAGATTCTTTTCCAATTTTGGAGTCAAGAGGACCAATGAGAAAAGCCACCAGGTTCATGGGCATTTTACTCCCCTTTCCCATAAAGCACAGGCTATCTTCTTTCTTACTTGCTACTAGGCAAGAATAAGAGCATTGTTATCCCAAACCATCTATGTTAATAGTATGTGGAAAAGTCCAAGCTAACGTTCTCCCTCTTAAATTGAAGATAACCCACAATTACGATGTTTGAAAATACTAATCCGAGAAAGTGGGAAACACGTTTTCCTGGAGTTGTATGTGTTATCTGGATGCTGTCCATGAGTTCTAGTGACGCATGCACAGAGCGTGCTACGAGGCAAAAGAGTTTCTTACCCAATGATTGGAAGAAAACTGAATACCGACATTCATAGAGTGAAAAAAGATACTGCCGGACTTTTGGCAAACTGTGCAACACTTCAAGAATCTCTGCCCCTTTGATAACCTGAAAGGCAATGGAGGAAAAGCAAAAATCAGATGGAGGGAGAGAAAAAACATCTACAGAGCCTGGTATCTTTGCAAACAGCAGCTTGGCCTACCTTCTCTCTAAGGTCAGGCCTGTCTAATGCGATCATACTGACATAGACTGTGTACGTTACAAAGGTTTTGTAATCCATAAGTTCATAAGATGTGAACGTTGAAACGGTATCCAGAAAGAGCTCGGCTGCCTGCTTGAAGTCTCGAATGGCCACGCAGTAAAGACCCTGGTAGACCTTAAGACGATTCCGCCGGTCCCAGTCGCCTCCTTCTTCTATTAGGCTTTGAGAAGAAAAACAAATCACGGTGAGGCTTTACTCACTGCAGACCTGAACCATTTTAAGAAAAGCTAGTGAAGTAAACAAAGCTATAGACCAAGGGCTGTTCACCAGTTTTTGGCAAGAGTGCCACAGGACCGAGCATGAAAAGCAAGCGTGGTTCAGACACAGGACCTGACAGTACAGCAGCGCCATCTCAAACATTTGCAATTGTCTTATAAAGGTACTTATATGGCTATTCATAAAAATGCCTGAACGCTACAATTTTATAGTTCTACACAATAAATGTCATGCCATTAAGGTATATTTGATTTAAAATGTATTAAATGGATTACATTGTTTCCCAAAATGTGAGAATTAAAAAAATAGTCATCTTCGTTTTGTCTTGGGTTTCACAAACCCTGGAATATTTACAATTTATCACAGTTCAGCACTTCTGCATGCTTATATATAGCATACACTTGATGCAATACAAAAGAATCATTCACTAGCAACCAGACTGGCCTGAAACCATTTTCAAAACAAGCATTGCCTGTTAATCAAAAAGCATCTACTCATTCTTTGTTATCAAGGTAATTTGGTCCCCCTGTTCCGCAGCATAGTTTTCTGCAATAGAAATGGTACCTTTTTGCTTTTTCAGTGTTCCGTGTGATGAGATCATTGTCCATATAAAATAAACCAATTCGGAGCAGATAGAAGACAATATCCAGCCGATGGCCCAGAGCAACAGTTTTGTCATAGGTCTTCCGAAAGGCAGTCAGAGCTGCTTCCTAACAAGACAGCATGCACTAATGTTACAAAGGTATACACCAAAGGCCCTGGAAATAGGTCAACAGGCATACGGCTTCACTCTGGCACCTACATAGGACTGTCAGGGACCTCAAAGCTGCACTGTTCAAAAGGCAAGTTTTTATATGCAAGCTAATACTCAGCAAATATGAAAACCCATCATTAATGCTGACATGGAGAGTAGAATTGCAATGCAATGGCAAAGCAGAGGCACAGAATCATAGGACAGGGGAGAGAGGCATGCTTTTCTTTGTTCAGCATTAATGCCTGTAGATCAATAATTCTGCACATACTTTACAGGAAAAACATTACAGAATGCTATTTCAAAGTTTTGAAACAAAAGTCACATTTGGAAAGTGCTAAACACCATCTACCAGACATGTTAAAGAAGTCTGAAGAGAAAGGAAGGAGTTTCCCTTCGAGTCTTTAGCAACAAGGTCAGCTCAACTAGCCAGAGATCCTCTAAATTAGCCACAAATTATAGGGAACAGTATAGAAGTCTCTTAAGCAATCCTAAACTGGTGTTTCCTCTATGGTGTGCAGCCAAGTGGCCATGGAGCTTGGCAATCCAGAGGTTTAGCAGGGACATAATTGCTGAACATCTGGAGACAGCGCCATGTCATGCCGCTGCATAGACCTCTTAGAGGGAACACTCCCCATGCCAATCTTTCTCTGCATAAGAAATAGAGAAGGTCCCAGTCAAAAACAAAAACAGAACCAAGCCAAGATTTGCGAACCAATGGCAGTGGCTTCTAAGCCAGGAGCTGATACACTAGGCTAGGATCTGAGAACTCCAGCACAGTCATCCCTGTAATACAAGGTGTCACTACAGGATTGGAACACCAATGGGAACACTTGTGCTTTTCTCAAACCTAACATTTAGCGGCTCATGACTCCCAGGTCCTTCACTCACCTTGTCTCCAATTCGGCAGAGGTATTCCGCCTTGGTCATCATCGCATCACGTATTTCACTCTCCCCTAAGTTCTTCTCTGCATCTTCCAGTTGGTCATCAAGACGCTTCAACTCATCTTCGTTTGCTTTTTTCATCTTACTTAGCAGATCTGTATCCACCTGCCAATCAAGTGACTTGCAGAGAGATTCATAGTACGGGGCCATGTCTGGGGAGGAAAAAAAAAAGGGCGCCCACAAAGGTGGTCAAATAATTAGTCCGACAAGAGTGTAACTTGAAGAAGCATTAGAAAAGCCCATAGTCTAGAAGCACATTAAGTGAACAACAAACATGGCCTCTACCAAGTCAGACTCTGGTTTATTGAGCCAAGTATTGGCTGGCAGCAACTTCCCAAAGTTTCTGACGAGGGTCTCTCTCAGCAACACTTGAAACATCAGGAATTTAACTTGGAATCTTCTACATACAAGGTGCACTCTATGCACTGAGTTATAGCCCCTGCCCTGCCCTGCATAAAGAAACCTAACGATCTTCCAGTTGTGCCTCAGTCTGTAAGTTACACGTCAGGTTCTAATGCTCAGGAATTCTAGGAATGGGCAAATGCATAAGAGAATATGCTTAGGCCCGTGATTCCCAAACTTACCTTCGCTGCAACACCCAGGCACCTGGAAGAATGTGGCAATGACATGTTCACAATTGCACAATGAGCCACTTCTGGGTTGGGAGACCCAGACACAAACCCTACAATAAGAGGCTCGGGGTGGTGGGGTGCTTTTTCAGGCATGTGAAACTAGCCTGCAGGAGCTTTGCCTGTCAAGCCTCCTGCCAGTGTTGGTAGGGTTATGTTGTGACACCACAGGGCATCACGGCACACACTTTGGCAACCTCTGGTTAAGGCCATCAACTTTTCTCAAACATTCACAACTCTTTATCAGGAATCAGTCTTCTCTTACACCTGGAAGAGTACAATGCAAGCATTGTCATTTCATCCATGAGGGTCATTGAGAAGGCCAGGGCAAGCCGCTGTATATCTCAAGGGGTAAGGTAAGATGAGATAAAGAATTACAACGTTTTTGCAGGTTAAGGTGGCTCTACACATGTGGAAGATGCAAAGAAGTAGAAGAGATTCTACCAGTTCATTCCAAGTAGAGAAATTACTTTAACAAAATGCTCTCCCAAACTCAGTAGAAAACAGTACAAGCAGAAAACCAAGCACATCATGGAATGACTTGGGCCCAGATGCGTTTTTTTAAAAAAAAATGGCAATGAGATTCTTTCCTATCCCCTTGGAATTTTACCGTCTAGAATCAAGAAAGCAATTTTCTCACATTATATGTATCTCAGCATTGTCTCATTACACTGCCACATCCATCTACCTCAACAGACTGAGTTGATGATTTCTTCATACACAATAAGAATGAATTGAGTTTAAACGTTATTGAAATTAATTCCCCCTTTCAATCCTACAGTACAGTTGAAGAGGTTGTGAAACACTCACCAAGGATGACAGACATGCTATAAATACTGGCTTAAGATGATTCATTCCCTCTCATGCACACGCCCAGCCAACCCCATCCTCCTAACAATTTCTTGGCCCTCCTGCATCCATCTACAACATGGAATGCAACATTCTTATAACGTGAAAGGCACCAGGAGAGATGGCTGAAATTGGTGAAGAATGCAACAAAGGTACTTTAAAAAGTCAACTAAGACAAAGGACACATTGTACAGTATTGTACAGCACAACTATCCAAAGGTAAAGAGCAACAAATGTACCACAGAAGATGAAAGAGCATTGACAAGAGCCAACAGACTACACATATTAGACAAGTGCTAACTTGTAGTACCCAAACATTTTGCTGGTAATGTTGCAGTTAAGTAGGGATTCTGTTCAGCGCCAAATGTTAAGTAGTCGTGTGGGTGGAACTACATAATGGGGAGGTGCAGGTAAAAACAAAAATTGGCATCCAAGGCAAAGACTTTCCAACTACCCACACTTCACTTTTTTGGTTACTGTATTACTACTCAGTTCTTTCTATCACACATGCATCAGTTCTGGGCTCACTGAAGTATTCCTCTAGCAAATTCCTCTAGCAGAGATCTTCCACCTTCGTCATCTCATGGCACTCTGGCAAGGTGCTATAATTGTCAAGGCACACCATGCTCAGAGAAAAGCTTACCATTAGTAAGGCCTACTTACCATTAGTAAGGCCTCAATGGCCCTACTAATAAACTACCCTTCTCCAAATTCCCACAGCACACTTATGGACCATTCGCAGCACACCAATGTGCAATGGCACAGTGGTTGAAAATGGCTGGCCTAGTGAAACAACGATCAAGCACGTGGCTTTGTTAGTACATTCTGGGGCAGGAGCATCAAGAGGATCATTCTAGCCTTGCTTTGTTCTTTTTTTCCTGTTGGTACCCAACTCTTCTCCACAGTTTTACAAAACTGTGGCCTCTCTTCTCATCTACCTCCATCCCACCTTCTTTGTCACGTATACATCATGTATCTCCTAATCAGCGACAATGACACTGCTTATTTCCCACAGATTCTGAGGCGTAACAGGTCTTAACAAAGCTTAAAAAACACAGACTGGCAATGGTATGGGAGGCTCCACTGGTGGACGTTGGGGAATGGCACACACTCACATCAGATAAGAAAGAAGCAAGGCAAGGAAAGGATTTCATATTGGGCAGAGAGAGATAAGGATCAAACTAAACCAAAGAGAACAAAGGCAAAAGCAGAGTGAATAGTTAATGGGGAATGTAACCAAGATGCCACAGCCAAGCCTATGAATCAGGATTCATTCCTGGTTTGACAGTCGCCTCTGCCATGGACTACTGAGCAAGCCACTTGTTCTCTCAGCGTTCCTCCTGCACCTCCCCAATCTGGGGATAACTAGGGTTACCAGACACAGATGAGGACAGAGTGCCTATACCAGCCATTTTCAATGACTGTGCCGAGGCACGCTGGTGTCCCACAAGTGATCTGCAGGTGTGCCATGGGAATTTGGGAGAAGGTCATTTATGAGTAGGGCCAATGGGGTACTTGGGCAGCTGTAGCAGCATGATACACCTTATCAATGGTCAAAAAAAAATGATGGTGTGCCTGGACAATTGCAGTGCCTTCTCAGTGTGCCATGAGATGAAAAAGGTTGAAAGTCTCCAGCGTATACCTTTAACCACTGTCTAGAAGAGGGAATTTGGGCAGATGCAGGTCAACGTGGAAGCGTGTCAAAAGCGGCACCTGCCCAGATCCCCTCTTCGGTTCAATGCTTACAGGTACAGGCTCTCCTGTCCCCGCTTGTATAGGGATAACTGAACAAAGACCACGAACGCGAACGTGCCTGAATATACAGAGGCACTAACGCTATAATACATTAGGGCGCTGTTTCTCTGAGCATGTGCAGAGCGCCGCCCGCCCCTTCCCCACTGCCGCCCATGCCCAGCCAGAGGTAGGCGCGGGCGCGGCTCGGCTCCCTCCGCGACTGGCCTCACCGTGCCGGCGGATGGCGGCCATGAGCTCCTGGCGCACGGCGGGGTCGGGGCGCTGCGGCTGCAGGCTGAGGAGGAAGCGGAGCTGGGCGATGCGGAGGTCGGGGTTCTTGGGCAGCCCCTCCTCCTCCAGGTTCTCCAGCGGCATCGCGGCGAGGACGGCCGGACCGGCAAGTGGCGGAGAGAGAAGAGAGGGAGAGAAAGAGCAGAAGAGACGCCGTCCAGGCAGTGACTCAGCCCGCCACCCGGAAACGGAAGGAACGGTCCGGTAGGGCTGCTTCCGGTGCCTGTCCCCGCCGCGGGCACCCAAGGGCTGCAGTCTGCATGGCGTTAGAATGTCACGTCCGGCTCTGCGTCGCCGCCTTCTCCAGAGAGCGGTGCGTGTCCAATACTGGAAGCAGGGCTTCAAACTAGAGTGCGCACGCGCAGAACAGGGCCGCGTTGGAGCCCGTCCTTTCCTGGGAAAGCATAACAAACACACACGTGGGGAATCTCCAGTACAGGGTTCGTCCCCTCTTCCCCTTTAAAGCGATGTCTGGTTCTAGCCTGGGGGCTTCTTTTCTTTGCAATTCTTTCAAATATCTAGATGTTTTGTTTAATTACTTAGGAAGACTTTTTAATTCTTGCACAGCCTGTGTTTCTGTAATGCTTTGCAACGCACTGCGGGGTGGGGGTGAGGCGGGGGGGGGGTTCTGGGCTCCAAGATCACCGCAGATGGTGACTGCAGCCATGAAATTAAAAGACGTTTACTTCTTGGGAAGAAAGCTATGGTGAACCTAGATAGCTTAATCAAAAGCCGAGACATCACCCTGCCAACAAAGGTTCGCATAGTCAAAGCGATGGTTTTCCCAGTAGCCATGTATGGCTGTGAGAGCTGGACCATAAGAAAGGCAGAGCGTCGAAGAATCGATGCTTTTGAATTATGGTGTTGGAGAAGACTCTTGAGAGTCCCCTGGACTGCAAAGAGATCCAATCGGTCAATTCTCCAGGAAGTCAAGCCTGATTGCTCCCTGGAAGGACAAATGCTGAAGCTGAAGCTCCAATACTTTGGCCACCTGATGAGAAGAGAGGACTCTTTAGAAAAGACCCTCATGCTGGGAAAGATTGAAGGCAAAAGGAGAAGGGGGCGACAGAGGATGAGATGGTTAGATAGTGTCACCGAAGCAATGAATATGAAATTGGGCGAACTCAGGAAGCTAGTGGAGGACAGGGAGGCCTGGCGTGCTGTGGTCCATGGGGTCGCGAAGAGTCGGACACGACTTAGCGACTGAACAACAACAAACCTTAGATACTTCCGCCATTCTTGTCCTGCAAAAAGCGCTTTCGAATGAGAACCTGAAGTGAAGGCTGTGTGGAAGGCTTGGGGTTTTTTTTCTATCGTTTAGGACTCAAACGGCGATCACCGTGAGCGGAGACTGTAGCGACCTCTGTAGGTGGAGAAATCTGCCGTGCTTTTAGCAAGTTGGGGACAGAAGCACGGAAAGAGGGAGCTTTAAAACAAACAAAATTTCGGGAAGTGTGAATAGGGAGCTACCATCCCACCTCTGCCATGTTCAAAGTGTTGCCAATGTGGTCAGTTGCAAATTTCCAGGGGAATAGATTGGAAAGGGTTAGGGGCAGGGCCCAATCCTATGCATGCCTATTCTGAAGTAAGTCCTATTGTGACCAATAGGAATTACTCCCAGGAAAGCGTGGGTTGGATTGCAGCCTTAATTAGTCCTTGCCTGTAAAGACACAGAGCACCCTGAAGACAATGTGGCATCTGCTTTCATGGCCAACCACTTCGTCCAACACATAAAGTGTTCTCCTCTGTTGACATACGCAGACACACTTATGTGCTGCACAGCATAGAGAAGACAGGCTAAAAGACCCAGCTCCATACATGTGAGCCAGAGGCCTTGCCTGGGTTGCCAGTCTATTACAATGGGGGGAAAGTATATGTATACAGTGGGCCCTCGGTACCTGCAAAGGATTCATTCCAGAACACCCTGCACATACTGAAATCCATCAGGAGTCTGCAGGGGGTCAGTATGTCCCAAAGGGCTCACAAACTAAAAATAAAATAAAATGCAGAACACCACCAGCAACAGCCCCTAGAAACGACACTGCGCAGGGGTGAAGAAGGACAATTATTCTCCCCCTGCTAAATATAAGAGGAGCACCACTTGAAAAAGTGCCTCTTGCCCAGTTAGCAGGGGTTAACTGTAGGCAGCAGAAGGGCATTTTGCTGGCACACATATCACACTGGAGGATAAGCAGACAAAATAAACCCTTGTGGACAGAGCCATCCCTTCAGTAGGGAAACTAGCGTGGCTGCCCGGGCCCCTGCACTTTTATTAACAATATATGGCTATAATGGCCCCCACACTTGTTGAGTTGCCCCAGGCTAACACCCTGTCTTCATCCTTCTAGGGACGACTCTGCTTATGATGTGAGTCTGATTGATGTTGTTAGGCTTTGTAGTGAAGTTGCCCAAGACAGAGAAGTACCACAGTCCAGACTGGCTATAGATTACTGATGATCTACCAGTTTCACCCCAGCACAGTGTCTTTTCTGTGGGCTGTTTGCTAGTATTCTTTTGCATCTTTTACGATTGTGAGACCTTTTGGACAGGGAGCCATTCAAATTTGATTTTCTCTGTAAACCGTTTTGTGAGCTTTTTGTTTGGTTGAAACAAAAGTCTTACTACTAATAATATACTGGTGCAGTTTTAGCTGAGAACTATAAGTGATGGCAATAGCATTCCGTCCTTTTCTTCCAGGGTCTGTATCATGCTTGGGGCAACAGGGGACTTTGCTAAGTGTACAGTATTATCTTTATTTAACTTCTCTCCTCTTGTCATGTTTTTTTAAGCATGAAAAAATTCACCGTGACAAAATTTAAGACGTCTTGAAGCAGAACATTTTCCCAGTACTTTCCTTTAATATCTGCATTATCTGATGCTCCTTTTGCGTACTTAGCCCGAGATGTGCATTCAGAAGCCCAGCTGTGTCCTGAGCGTACGGTTTCTGTTTCTCTTCTCTCTTTCAATGAAATATCATAATGTTAATCCGAAGTTGGCAGGCAGCTCATGCCATAGGTCCACCTGGCACTGCTAGGAGCCCTGGCTGCCTGGGGCGGAAGAAGGGGTGTTGGGGTGTTGCAACACCTGCCTCTAGGAGGTAGTTTGGTGGTTGGCCAAGTATGCAGGCATCACTCAGCCCCAGCGCACTGAAAGTGCTCAGCCCGGCAACGTCCACTCCGCCCACCCCCAGAATCAAGGCTGGGCATCCAGCCACATAGGTGCTGCTTGGTCCTGGCTTGCTGACCACCCCCAGGTGCTACAGGTTGGGCCCTCGCAGGAGCTCCACATTGCCATGGCTTGCAGACTGCTCATGGCTGTCTGCCATGAGTGACAGGCCTTACACTCCACCATCAGGGTAGGGTGAGGGTGCAGGTAACAGTGTCAAACTGACAGGCCGTAGTCCCTGCAGGGCCCCTAGGCTTCAGCCTAGTCAACCTAATGGATAATTCTGCCCTGGAGTTTATTGTAACTTGGGTGTGTGGCCAGCAATGAGATTCACAAACGACCTGGGGGAACGCTGGGCGGGACGTACGCGTAATTGGCAGCCCGTGATTGGTAGCCCGCGTGATTGGCAGCCCATCTGTTCTGCCCCGCCACTGTCCCCGCCGGCCACGCGGGCTGGGCCCGCTGCCCCCGGTTGGCACGTCCCACCGCTGCGTGCCCGGGCACTCGGGGGGGGCCCAGGCGAGCGGGCACCCCCTCCAAGGACTGGGCGGCCCGCCCGGCGGCAGGGAAGGTGGCGGGGTGGAATGGACGGGCAGCCAATCACGCGGGAGTTCCGCGTACATCCCGCCCAGCGTCCCCCCAGGTCGTTTGTGAATCCCATTGCTGGGGGTGGTGGCTGTATCTCAGTGGTCAAGCACATGCTTTATCTGCAGAAAGTTCTGCTTTCGATCCTTAGCGTTTCCAGGTAGGGCGGGAAAGGTCGCCTTCCCCAGTTTGAAGCAAGCAAAATGAACCAACAGATGGTCTGACTCAGTATAAAGAAGCTTCATCTGTTCATCTAATTTCCTTCATTTCTTTCGAGCCTTACTTGAAATCGCCAGAGGGCGCCAACTCACAGCAGCCATGTACTGTAGAACAACTTCAGTGTGGGCTGGCGGACAAAGTTCAGGATTTAGGAATGTGTTCTGCCAAAGTGGTAAGTCTCTGACAAACGTGATGGAAAAGGGTCACAGGGTGACCAGGTCCCTGTTTAATTTCTTTTCTTACCACACTGAAAGACTGCTGTTAGTTCCACTGGTTTGTATGTTTGCTTTACTGCAGGTTTAGGCACAGACACATTGTTTTCTCTCTGATTTCAGTTTGTAAGAATGTGTCAGATGAATCCATTTATTTTAAAAAGTCATCCGAGACAAAGGCAGTTTTAAAGTTTGTTTTTACTGCAGGGGGAGAGAGAGAGAGAGAGAGAGTTGGCCAAGAATCAAACTTCACTTAGTGCACAATCCTAACCAACTTTCCAGCACCGGTGTAAGGGCAATGCAGCTTTTAGGTAAGGGATCAAACATTTATCTTACCTTGCAGAGGCCTCTGTAACTGCCCCCCCCCAATTGTAGGATGCAGCACACACCCCATTGGCACCGCTACGTCAGTGCAGGAAAGTTGGCTAGGATTGCTCCCTTCGATGCTTGAGAACAACTTAGGGCTCAATCCTAACTTGCTCTGGAACTGGCAGGCCAAGTTGCCTCCAGTGCAAGGAAAGTGCCAACTGGAGGGCAACTCAAAGTAAGGGGGTATTTTTCACCTTATCCTCTATCAAGCACCAGGCATCTCGATAGGGCTACTCAGATTTGCATCCATGATGTCATGAGCACAAATCTGAGCAGCCTGTATAATGCTGGTTGCAGCGAGGTGGATGGGGGGATAGGATCTGCCCTATGCTACCACAGCCGATCCCATCCCTCTCCCTTGTCCAATCAGCTTCCCAGTCCCATCCTCTCCTCGCCCCAAAACACTCCTTCCTTTCCCCATTCCACCCTTCTGCCATTCGTCCCAACCCCCTGCACTGGCCTGCTCAGTTTGGCACAAACCCATGATGTCCAGGGCTGGATTTCACCTCTTTGGGCCAGCGTGGGCCTAGCTGATTCCCGAGGTGGTACGAACATGCCTTTGTGGCACCCAGGAGACCTGAACAGTCTTACATGCTGGTCAGGATTGCTCTGTTAGTGACTTCTAACAGTGAATATAGGATATTTTCTGGGTCTAACCATTTGCAATAAGCATACTGGCAGTATCCTTTTGTGTTTACTGTTTCTTACCCGGTTCCTCTTAGTGGCCAGGTTTGTTCGTTTTTTTTAAAAAAAACAAACCTGCTTTGATAGAGCTCTACTACAACTACTTTGGGAATAGTTTCCAGAGATGTGGCCCATGGGCCTCTGCCAGTTGAGGACATCTGTACATCCCATCTGTCCTGTTCGCATTCACATCTGATTTGTATCAATTTCATTGACAATAGCCATGGATTATCTGTAGAAATGGAAGTAGCTGCTTCAACTAACTGTGCTTAAGACACTGAAACAGAAAGTGGACTGAAGCAGACACTGGACAGAATATGTCCAGTTCACAGGTGGACAACTGTAGCTCTGAGACCTGGACTTTAAGAATCGACCTGATGAAGTTGTGGGCATTTTCCATTTGTGGTCAGATGAGGAGCCAAGTGGCTACAGTGGTCTTGGATCCCATTCTTTGTGTCTCTGTGTTTTGTTTTTAATTATCTGCAATCACAGGACTAGAAAAGGCCCTTGCCTGGGCTTAGGACGCAATCCTAACCTGGTGTTAGGCCGGCACAGTTTGGCTGGCACAATAAGGGCAGTGGCGTTTCTACAGGGAGGGCAAAGCTCTAAGTTTTGCAAGAAGCCTTACCCTGTCATGTAAATCCCTCCTCTCCCTTGCTGCTGTAGCCAGTAAGCAATGCCAAGATGTTGCTGTTCCCTGTGAGGATTGGCTAAAATGATGCAGGAGAGGAGAGGTGTGATTTCCACTGTAAGGTAAGGCTTCTTGCAAAACTTAGAGCTTTGCCCTCCCTGTAGAAACGCCTCTGCACAAGGGACACCATAAAGTATGTTTGGACCACTCTCAGAATCAGAGAGGCCAGCACACAGACATGCGCCATCCTCCCTGACTCCGAGAGTGGTCCAAACATGCTTTATGGTAGCCCTTGTGCTCAACAAACTTTGCTGGCCTAATTGTGCCAGTTTAGCTCCCGGCTAGGATTGTTCTCAATCTGGCTGCCAATCAGAGGAAGGAGTACTGGGATAGAATCAGTTTGACTAATCTTGTCTTTCCAAGGTGGTCGTAAATGAGATGAAGTGGTTTGAGTGATCCACAAGCTCAGCATGCAGTTCAGTGGGCACTTGCACAGTGCCTATGGCTCATATCTTTTCCAGACATAGAAGCATGTTTTTTTTTTTTGTCACCTTGCATTTTTTATCCTCGCTGCTTTGTCATCTCATTAGCTAATGGCAATTTTCCAGCTTGCGTCCTCTTGCTTTTGTCAGTGACTTGAATGTCTTTGCAAGCGTTGCTTATTAAATGCACTGCCTTCGTTATTGGGCTTGTCCTCAATTTGTTTTCCTCTCCATGGCTAAAGTGGCTCTCTGAGATGTGGACAGAATGAGCTACACAAAATATCAAAAGGAGAAGATTAATTTGCTGTTCAGAGGTGACGGGAAGCCAGCAGAACAGCTTGAGATATACATCAGTACAGAATGTTACAGGGCAAAACTTAGCTTTATTTTGGAGATGCAGTCAAAGTGCACTGAGGAACAGAACTAAAACACAAGTAGTTCACTGAGAAATGGATGAACGCTACATTCCATCTCAAAGTTGACTCACAGCCCAATCCTAACCCATGCTGTATCTAGCGCACGTTAGGTGGCACTGCAGCTGGAGACTGCCTCAGTACAGTGTAAGCGGAGATTTTCCCCTGTACCCAAGGGTAAGCCCCAGCAGCCCAAATAGAGCTGCACTAGCAAAATCACTGGTGCAACTTCTAGCGGCCCATGCAAGGCCAACTGGGCCAGGGCCAGGGGTTAGGATCCAGTATACGTGCTGGAGCATATCTCCATTCCTCTCCCTGGGCCAACCCACCCATGGGTCAGCCCTCTCCCCGCCCACCATGTTCTGCCTCCCCTTGCTCTCCCTCGCCTTCCCCCTGCCCTTCCAAACCCCCCATGCTGGCTGAACTCAGCCAGCTTTACCTGGGGCTGAGTTGTGCTGGCCTTCACAAGAGTGGTGCAAATGCTATTTATGATGCGTTTGTGACACTCAAAGGCTGATGCAGGGGCCTAATGTGTAGTCAGGTGTAGTAGATGGGGCCTTCAGTGGTTTAGGGCCCAATCCTATCCAACTTCCCAGTGCTGATGCAGCTGCAATGCAGCTCTGAAGTCAACAAAGTTTCACTTACCTTGAGAGGCCTCTGTGACATGCCCACATGCCCCAACGGCATGGCTGCATCAGTGCTGGAAAGTTGGATAGGATTGGGCCCTAAGACCTGCAGTCCATGAAAGCTGGTTAGAGCTGCAATCCTATCTACACTTACCTGGGAGTAAGCCTCATTAATAATAATCGGATTTACCTCTAAGTAGACATGCATAGGATTGAGCTCTAGATGAGGGAATGGTGATCTGCTACTTACATTCTCACCACAGACCTGCCACCAAATAATATAACAATATTTATTATCTCTTGACTGAAAACCAAAGCTTTGTATATGCATGGAATTAACATTGACAAGTCCCAGCCTGCAAGCTTCCAATCTAAGTGCGGGAGGGGTGAGGAAAGACAATGGAGAAGAGCACCTAAACAAAATCACAGCCGATTAGGGAAGGCCATATGAATGTTTGGGGACAGTGAACCAGAAAAAACAAAGTGATGGCACCACTGGACTCACTGGAGTTGGGCACATGGGTGTAACAAATTACATTTCTATCTCCTCCACCGCTGAGAAACTCAGCTTCAAACCTTTCCACCCATTTTGATTTGACTAGTAAGCCCAGCCAAAATTTATGGTGCCCTCAACATGTGCATGAATTTCTGCAACAGACTTATTACGATTACGCAAACAGAAAGCGCTTATATGCAGAGAAGGCCTACTCCAGGTGGTCTCTGTACAATGTGTTGCTAAATGGGAAGCCCAAAGATGGAGGGCACGTGCCATTGTGCTGCACCCCTGAATGATGCCGCAGGTGTGATCTGGCTTGGATTTTGCTATGCTTGCAGCAACTGGTTTGCTATGCTTGCGGCAACAGCGGGTGGGCTTTCGCCATTACGCAACGGAACGATCACCGAGCAGACCCGACCAGCGACCGAGCAGACCCGCCCAGCATACCGGTAGGCTGACACTACTGGATTGCGCCCAGAATCTCTTTGCTCTGCTTACTGTTTTTTTAAATCACTGCCTTATGTAGGTTTACCAGTTACAAACTGGGACAGAGTGTCTGTATCTTTAACCATTGTATAGAAGAGGGAATTTGGGCAGGTGCGGCTTTTGAAACCCTTCTATGATGAGCTGCACCTGCCCAAACCATACAATGGTTAAAGGTACAGGCACTCTGTCCCAGTTTGTATCTGGTAACCCTAGCTATATGATTCATTGTCAGCATGGCTTCTGTAAGGGTAAGTCTTGCCTCACAAACCTTTTGGAATTATTTGAAAAGGTCAACAGGCACGTGGATGTGGGTGAACCTGTGGATATTATATACCTGGATTTTCAGAAGGCGTTTGACACAGTCCCCCACCAAAGGCTGCTGAAGAAACTTCACAGTCAGGGAATAAGAGGGCAGGTCCTCTTATGGATTCAGAATTGATTAAGGGCCAGGAAACAGAGAGTGGGGGGGGGGGTCAATGGGCAATTTTCACAATGGAGAGAGGTGAAAAGTGGAGTGCCCCAGGGATCTGTCTTGGGGCCGGTGCTTTTCAACTTGTTCATAAATGACCTGGAGACAGGGATAAGCAGCGAGGTGGCCAAGTTTGCAGATGACACAAAACGTTTCTGGGTGGTGAAGACCAGAAGGGATTGTGAAGAGCTCCAGAAGGATCTCTCCAAGTTGGGGGAATGGGCAGCCAAATGGCAGATGCGTTTCAACATAGACAAATGTAACGTGATGCACATTGGGGCAAAAAACCAAAACTTCACCTATAGGCTTATGGGTTCTGAGCTGTCTGTGACACCTGTGACACCTGGAATATTGTGTACAGTTCTGGTCGCCGCACCTCAAAAAGGATATAGTAGAGATGGAAAAGGTGCAGAAGAGAGCGATGAAAATGATTACAGGGCTGGGGCATCTCCCTTATGAAGAAAGACTGCAGCGTTTGGAGCTCTTCAGCCTAGAAAAAAGGCGCCTGAGGGGGGACATGATTGAGACATACAAAATAATGCACAGAAGGGATAGAGTCGATAGAGGGATGTTCTTTAGACATCTTTAGATTCTTTAGATAGAGGGAGGGTTCTTCACCAGAACCAGGGGGCATCCACTAAAACTGAGGGTTGGGAGAGTTAAAACAGATAAAAGGAAGTACTTTTTTACCCAGGGGGTAGTTAATCTGTGGAACTCTTTGCCACAGGAGGTGGTGATGGCATCTGGTCTTGATGCCTTTAAGAGGGGAGTGGACGGATTTCTGGAGGAAAAGTCCCTCGTGGGCTATAGACCATGATGGATTGTGCAACCTCCTTACATTGGTGGTGGGCTATTTCAGAGTACCGGGTGCAAGGGAGTGGCAACAGGATGCAAGCATCTTGTTGTCTCTTGCCTCCCTGGGGCACCTGGTGGGGCCGCTGTGAGATACAGGAAGCTGGACTAGATGGGCCTTTGGCCTGATCCAGCAGGGCTCTTCTTATGTTCTTCTTATGTGTTAACCTTTCATTGTACACTGCCTTGAATATGTTTGAGAAAAGCGGTTTATAAATCTTTGAAGCAAATGTTTAAAAAGCCCTTCATATAATGCCAGAAACAAGTGCATTTAGAAGCAGTTAATTACAAAGACTTTTTTGTTTCTTTCAGGCTGAAGAGGCAGCAACCTTGGGCTCTACAAGGAGAGGGTGCCCAGATTTGTAGGGTGTGATGCCCTGTGTGATCAAATGGGGGAGTGTGAAAATCTGGGCAGGCTGCAAGGTGGCAAAATGGGGCAGTTCATAATTCAAGTGGGGGGGAGGCTGATGTGGCCCAAGACCTCCTGATGCCTGAAGTGGCCAAATGCTGCTCCTCCTTACCCAATGATGTGCTGCCCACTGCTCCTCCCATTCTCCAGTGTCCTGGTTCATCACTCCCCTCCTCTCCACATTTACTCTTTCTCTCTATCCATCTCTTCCTTCTCCAGTCCATAGAATGGAAGGACAACAACAGGCAGTGCAGGAAAGTAGGCAGACAGGAGGTGAGCAGCCTCCACCAATCTGCTGCCTGAGGCGATGGTATAAGTTGACCTCATGGATGGGCCGGCTCTGGCTTAGGGTCCTCAGATGCTTCTTATATCTTTGACCCCCAACCAAGCACTACTGGACCACACTGCAGGTACACCTGGCTCACATCTGCCTGGATTCACCCGCTGCACTCTCATTTGCCGGCATATAGTTGTAAAAGGTGCATACTGTATGTATAGAGTTTCTCTGCTAATTGATGCTTAACATCTGTAATATTAAAGGCAAAACCATTGCTCTACTCTTCACAAAGTTCAATGGGTTTCCTCTCCTCTCATGTGAACATGGCTGCAAGATCAGGAATTAATGATACGAGCCAGAGTACAGGTGGTTTTTTGCTGATAATTACAGCTGTACAGATGGTTCCAGGACATGGATTGCTGTTAACAACACAGGTTTGGGCTGCATCGTCTTCTATCAGGCACAAGGTGGCAGTGTTTCAGAGCAATCCTGGGACGTAATTATACAGGGTTGTTTTTTTCTGTCTCCTTTGCCCTGTGTCATCTAAAGTGAAACTGTATCATCAGTGCTAATGCATTGTTAACTGTAACACTCTGGTTCTCCAAAAATATTGCTAAGTGGCACAAGTAGAAGAGTACAAGTAATGGAAGGGACTGTTCGTCTCGGAAATTGGATTGTCTGAAATTACTAGGGAACTGGTTCGCACTTCTGTCATTTTTCCTGCTCCACCATTAAATTGCAGTCTGTTTCTAACAGCCAAACTGGTTGAGGAATGCATAATTACATTTCCATCTTTTGATCAATTTTTGAGTTTTTTTTAAAGAGCGCAATCCTAACCTGCTTGCTCTTTTATTTAGGGTGTAATCTTAACCTGGAGTTAGGCCAGCACAGTTAGGCCAGCAAAGTTTGGTTGGCACAAAGGACACCATAAAGTATGCTTGGAGTCAGAGAGGCCGGCATACAGACGTGCGCCATCCTCCTTGACTTTGAGAGTGGTGCAAACATTGGTCCTTATGCCAGCCAGACTTTGCTGGCCTAACTGTGCCAGCCTAACTCCAGGTTACAATTGCACCCTAAATAAAAGAGCAAGCATGGGAGTATTCAAATTGGGACTATGGGGAAGGGGGGCAAAACCTTTCCCCCATGCATTTTTCCTATTGAACCCACTCCCCAGGTGCTGCTTGCAACAGGATAAAAAAACACAGATGCCCAAATTGAAGCATAAGCCCAGGGGGAGGGAATCCCCTAGAAATGGCTTATGGTACTGATGCTAATTTTTATATCACTAGGAGATACTTCTACCCTATGCTGGGGATAGTGCAAGCAATCTGTTGGGTTAGTTCTCAGCAATAGAAAGAAAAAACTTGACACAAGCAAAATAACCACACAGTCCACCCCCTTTCTAGTGTCTCATCTTCCCATATTTTTAATGTGGCTTTAGGAGCTTCCCAACCCTCCTGAAATTGGTTCACTACCCACTGGTGGGTTCCATCCCGCAGTTTGGGAACCACTGTTGTAGAGAGTCAAAACAACCAGTCCACGAGAGTGATCCCCATCAGGCTAGAGAAATAGGAAGGAAGAGGACAGGAAAGGGACAGAGAGGTTGTCCACACTGTTTATTCTGTAATGCAAGAAAAGGTGGAGCCCTATAAAGAAACTGTAGAGTTAAATGATCAGCCTGTTTTCATGGAGTTAGATACAGGAACTCTGCTTACTGTGATTAATGAAGAGACTTTTAGCAAAGTAAGGTAGGTCTGAAGCCAGGGATAAAGACAAAAGTGGGACTGCAGACTTATATGGGGGTACATTCCTGTGATATATAAGAAAAGCTTTGCTGGATCAGGCCCAAGGGCCCATCTTGTCCAGATTCCTGTATCTCACAGTGGCCCACCAGAGGCCTCAGGGAGCGCAGAAGACAACTAGATACCTGCATCTTGCTGCCACTCCCTTGCATCTGGCATTCTGAGGTATATTCTGGGGTAAACACACCGGTGGCCAGTCACGATTCTCCACAGCATTTCTCTGACAAGCTACCAGAACCCAGATACCTTCTTCAGACATGCACTCATAGGAACAGCCCCACTGGATCAGGCCAAGAACCCATCTTGTCCAGCTTCCTGTATCTCACAGTGGCCCACCAAATGCCTGAGGGAGCATCAGTGTGTGTCCCTGTAAAATATAAAGGACAACAGAAGGACTTGCAGGCACTGATAACAAAAGGGAAAGGCCAGACTTGTTTGAAGGAATTCAGGTCACATTAGAATGAAATTTGTCACATGGTGCTGAAGAACGTGCCAGCAGATAAGGAAGTCCTGAGTGCCCATTGTGCAGTGTTTCCAGAAGGGCTAAGTTCTCTGAAGAGGATTATAGCCAGACTTTATATCTGAAAAGGCAGCCAAAGTACTTCAAGGTCAAACCAGACCCATAGGCTTTCAGGGAGAAGACTGAGAGCGCAATCCTAACCAGGAGTTAGGCCAGCACAGTGAGGCCAGCAAAGTTTGGCCGGCACAAGAGACACTGTAAAGTGCGTTTGGACCACTCTTGGAGTCAGGGAGGATGGCGCACCTGTGTGCTGGCCTCTCTGACTCTGAGAGTGTCCAAACATATTTTATGGTGGCCCTTGTGCCGGCCAAACCTTGCTGACCTAACTGTGCCTTCCTAACTCCAGGATTGGGCCCTGAAACTGAACTGGACAGTGGTGGAAGAAGGTGTAGTGTAGTCTCTCCCCCGTGGAGTTTTCAGAATGGACAAGCCTACAGTAGTTGTGTCATTGGCTAAGCAGACAGGACCATTTGCATCTATGGACATTACAAAGCTATAATAAATCAAGTCTCCAAGTTAGACAACTTGTACCGAAGACCTGAGTGGCAGTGCTGGGAAGGGGCCAGCATTTTAACAAATTGGACATGTCTCAGGCCTAGCAGCTGAGCAAGCTGGAAATTTACTATAATAAACACTCACAAGGGTATGTATCAATGCCGCATTTATTGCCCTATGGAGTTACTCCAACACTGAGGATATTCCAGAGGGGCACAGAAAATCAATTGAAGGAGATTTCTGGAGAAATAGTGAAGACTAGAGTGACAATGTTCTCACACAAAAAAATGATCAGAAACACCTCTCAGCACTGGAGAAAGTTCTTCAAAGATTAGAGGAAGCAGGACTTCACTTAAAACACAACATTTTTTTTTTCATGAGGCCAGAAGTACAGTACTTGGGATATAGGTTTGACAAGGATCTGATTGATAAGATCTGCCTATCCTGTGGCAGAGAAAGTCACAGCAATTGAAAAAGCTCCACAAAATACATCAGAGCTCCAAGTATACTTCTGTATTTAACACTGGTGTCATTGTTTCTGCCCAAATCTTTTAGCTCCTTTAGACCTTAAGAACATAAGAACATAAGAAGAGCCCTGCTGGATCAGGCCAAAGGCCCATCAAGTCCAGCTTCCTGTATCTCACAGTGGCCCACCAGATGCCTCAGGGAGCATGCATAACAATGAGATACCTGCATCTTGTTGCCATTCATCATCTCCTTCCTTCCTGTTCAGTCATCTCAGATAGACTTGCCAGGTATCCCCTACTGTAAGGGACATCGCGTATTTCAGGTTTTAAAATCGTATCCCGTATTACACTTAAACGGGATGTTACAAATCCCGTTTTAAAATTAAGATCACCGTTGTTCTTTTGAGAGCCATGTTTCTATTGACTAGCCTCAAAGTTATTCACCCTCTCTTGCCCTTCTATTGGCTAGCCTCTAAGTAATTCACCTCCTTCTTGCCCTTCTGGAAGGGCCTTCTAAGGCCCTTCTATAGCCTCAAAGTCATTCACCCCCTTCTTGTCCTTCTTACCTTCATTGGCTCTTGCAATGCAAGGTTCTGCCCCAGCCTCTCGCGCTCAGTTTGCAGCGTGGCTCAGAGCAGCAGCAGCAGCAGATATCAGGGGCTGTGACGATGGAGGTGAAAGTAAGGAGCTGTTCCTTTCCTTCCCACCCACCCCCACATTGGTTCTGAGTGTGACTGTGTTTTTTGACTGGGTGCTCTGATGTTTATGTGGCGTTTTTTCCCCCAACCCACTTCCCTCCCCTCCATTGATTCTAAGTGTAAATGTGTTTTTTGCACTGGGTGCTCTGATGTTTATATGGAAGAAGGGTAGTATAAAATTGTGAACAATATGAATGAGTATGACTGTGAGGTGACTGCATGCTTGGGGGCAGCAGGAGGGGGGCATGCTGCTGGGTTAGGATGTGCCCCTCCATTTTTCATTTTTTTAAAAAGCCCAGGTGTGATGTCACTTCCTGTTGTGTTGTCACTTCATGTGTCCCTTATTGTCATTTTGAAAACCTGGCAAGTCTAATCTAAGATGAGAGAAACTCCACTCAACGCCCCCCTTTTCACTTTTACTTGTGCTTATCTGAACAGACCAATTTCCAATTGTCATTCACCCATAACCACTACGTAAATGTGTCTTTTCCTTGTTTTCTATTTCAATAAAATTATTTTGATAACACAATCTCATGATGACTGTTAGCCAGTTGGAGGCACTTTGAGGTTGTTCACTCCACTGTCCAGTTGGTGGGCCCACAACAGCCATGCACTGCTTCCTGGCAAAAAAAAAATCCCAAATTTGAGTTTAATTTTGGGATAGAGAGCAGTGTTGGCAAGTATATGGATTCCGGGCCGGATCTAAGAACAAGCAGGACATTTGTCTTTTTAAATCTGTTTAGACACTGGACAAGTGGTCAGGGGGCATCAAGATTACATCTGCATACAAAGCAGTGTGCCAACATCAGAACCACTGAAATGAATGATGAATGATTGCCCAGAGCAACAGGGTCCAGGTAGTAGGTTTCTGCAGCATCAAAAACTTGTGATGAATTGCAGCCATCTGCCAGTTGAGCTAGCCAAGGGGGTTGGATATCTCAAAATCTCACATAATCCCTACCGCAGAGAAAATCCTGGTTTCTCAGGAAAGCTGTTATCCAACAAGAGAAAGAACTCCTAGTTATTTGAAAGACCACGTCCAAGTTGTAAACATAAAGGGGGAGGAATATAATAACGCTGCCATTAAAGAGCTAAACCTTACAACAGTCTATTATGGCAGTGTTATTCAAACTGTGGGTCAGGACCCACTTCGTGGATCGCGGCCTGATACCAGGTGGGTCGTAGAAAGCCAGAAGCAGCCATCTTGGAAGCTGAAGACCTTATTGCTATATTCCTCTTGTAAATATTCACAGTTTGAATTTTCAAGTGAGTTTTTTTTTAAGAAATTTTTTTAGTTCAATGCTTTTACATAATATTTTGATCTAGTCTTGTTTTCGGTCAGAGATGCTTCAGGATTGTGCAATTCTGCAGACCAAGAATGCCAGTTTGCATTCCAGGAGTGTCATTTGGTCACGTTACAATGATGGCACTTCCTGCTGGATGTCACTTACAGCTATGACATCACTTCCAGGTTAATGACATCACTTCTGGTGGTCCCAACATGAGTGCCATTCTAAAAAGTGGGTCCCAGTCTAAAAGGTTGGAGAACCACTGTATTATGGGATGAAGTTAGACTTCACCCTTTGCCTTTTCTTTCTGGTTCTTTTTAGTTGCTAGCTGTATAATAAGGAAACATGTTTGTTTGATTACCACAAGCTAAAGGAAGTATTTCTTCTCGGGAGCTGTACGAAAGATCCAGTAAAGCTGCCCTAGAACATCCTAACGCTGAAGGCATGAGGAGCAGGAAACAATTGGAATCTGAAACTCATTTCTCTACACTCTGCCATTTTTTCAATCAGAGCCTTGAAAACTCTTGAAACTAATACTGATCTATCCTCAGTTTATGTGTCGTGTCTAATAAACTTATATCACTGCATCTTTTTGTAAACCCAGAGGGTATATTACATGCTGAGAATTTCTGAGAAAGGCTTCTAGAAGATTATGGTCTGTTTAAATAACTAATTATTGTTGACATTTTACAATCCGCGGAAGTATTCATGTCCAAAAATAATACTCTTTAATTGTCATAAACCTAACTATGCTGAGCAAAACGATCTGCTGGCATTGTAACGCTATTGGTGGAGTTAAGCCAGAAGAGAATTTAACTACATTCACTTAAGTACATGATCATATTAAATCTAATAACCTTGGGGAGGGAGAAAGTCTTTCCTTTATGATAGTTTAAGGGTTGGGTGTGGGGAATATCCAGCATGAGGGCACAATCTAACTGAGTTAGACTGGCATAAACTAAACCAGTAAAGTTTGGCCAGCACAAGGGGCACGGTAAAATATGTTTGGACCACTCTCAGAGTCAGAGAGGCCAGCACACAGACGTGAGCCATCCTCCCTGACTCAGAGAGTGGTCCAAACGTTATGGTGGCTAACAAAGCCAAACTTTGCTGACTTAGTTTATGCTGGCCTAACTCCAGTTTAGGATTGTGCTCTGAGTCTTTTCAGTAATTTGAATAGATTTGTGTTGTTACTGAGAGCTTCTCTTAACATTTTTCACTCTATTGAACCCATCAGAGGCATCTTGCAGGCATATGAACTTTCTTAGAAAACAACAATATGCAATAGTAGGTGATTTCAGTTCACAGCTCTTCTTCATTCCACATGCCTACCTCAATGCTTCAAATAGCCTGTGCTGAAGTAGGTACAGGTACTCAGGGCACAATCCTAAACTGTACTGGAACAGGCCTTCCAGCATGCCTGCTCTGTGTCCAGCGCAGCTTTGGAGCAGGCTGGAGCCTTCACAGGGCAAGGGCACATAGAGTAGGCGCAGAGCCGAGGATGCCGTGCAGCCCAAGAATGGGAGCTTGGGGTGGGTGCTTGGATGCGGCCATTAGGCCAACTCCACCCACCTCCCCAGACTGGCACACCTCCTGGCCCACCCACGCTTCACCCAGAAACACCCTCTTACCGTCCCTCGCACCGCCCGGAAACGCTTTTGTGCCAGCCGAGTTCAGATGCAGTGCTGGCAAGGGCACCTGAAACAGCGCTCTGTATTGGAAAAGGCAGGAGATACCCCAAGGAGATAGGGAATGACATCAGCAATGGTCCCTTGTCCAGGTAAACCAGGGATTATGGGGTTAATCCCGGAACTCCTGCAGCAGGAACACAGCTGCAGGCTGATGAGGGCTCTGGCTCTGAAGGGAGTTTAGCACAGGTGCAGATGGGTGTGGCTGATGAATTAAAGCCTGCCCACTGATTGGCTGGCCTCAGTATAAAGTTGGAGGCAGGAGCTGCAGTAAAGCACATGGGAAGGTGCTGGAGGAGGGCACCAGGTAAGCATTGGACAGATGGAGGGCCTGCCTGCCTGCCTGCAGGACTGTCGGGTGGACTGGCTGAAAGACTGGATAAGGTAAGGTTATTGTGGGGAAAAACCATTGGGAATTTTTGTATGTCTGCCATGCCCCTGGAGCCACACAGCACATTGACAAGGTGCTAAAATTGTCAAGGCACACCATCAGTTTTTTTTTAGAATTGACAAGGCACACCATACTGCTAGGGGGGGGGGCTCACATTGGCTTGTTGGCTGTATTAATAAATTACCTTTCCCCAAACTCCTGCAGGATACCTGTGGACTACCCACAGCCCACCAATGTGCTGCGGCACACAGTTGAAAATTGTTGCACTATGGATTTGAAAATGCCCAGTTGAATCTTTGACTTATATTATTACTTTTGGGTGGTAGATCCTTATGCCACATTTAGATAAGAGACACCACTTCCTTTACCAGTGGTATGTGTTTCTGCTTGGGATAACATACACACAGAGAACAAAACAGCTACCGCTATATTCTCCTGGCTCCACCCCTGTGTCAAGTGAACCTGTATAGGGTGCAAGGGATGACCCAAGTTTAGTGCAAACCATTAGGGGAGTTGATAAAGGAAAAAGTTGCAGTTGAAGGAACTGCAAAGGGATTCAAGTTGTACAAACCAATAATTAAACATCATCTCATTTGAAATGGGATCCTAATTTTCACAGAAGTGCCTCCATTTTGTAGACGCTGGCCAGATCACAAAATTGTATGAAATCAAAATGGCGTTTGTGGTCAAGGGACTAGAGTCAAAGAATGTAGGCAAGGAAGAGATATTCAAGAGAGATGTATTCAAAAGCTCCACATCTGTAAATAGTGGTTGAGTCCCAAGCTTGTTGAGGGTAGTAGGATCAAAAAGCCTTTGGACATTAAAAGTGCAATCTTAAGGAATCACAATTACAAAATATCATGCTCTATTGTTCCTTCATGGTGTTGAATGTGAGCACTGTGCTTTCTGGTAGTTTTTTGAGGAATGAGGACAAACTGTATTAAAGTGAGAGTGCAATCCTAAACTGGAGTTAGGCCAGCATAAGCTAAGCCAGCAAAGTTTGGCCAGCACAAGGGCCACCATAAAACGTGTTTGCACTACTCTCCGAGTCAGGGAGGATGGCTCACATCTGTGAACTGGCAGCTCTGACTCCAAGAGTGGTCCAAACAAACTTTACGGTATCCCTTGTGCTGGCCAAACTTTGCTGGTTTAGTGTATGCTGGCCTAACTCAGTTTAGGATTGCGCCCTGAATGAGGTCATGTCAAGTGCTAATATATCTCAAGTGTGCTCTATATCCTTGGTTGTATGACCTTATTGCTTCTCCATTTTGCTTTGCCACTTCCAGAAAAGTGCTTGGATTCCAATGTCTTTGTTTTTAAAGTATTTTTTTTGCCATCAATGACCCTTTTAAAAGCAAAAGTATCTTTTTTTCTTTTCACTGAGCACTTTTGCTGATGACTGATTATAGTCACATCAGCGGCATTCACAGGTTAATTCCAATCTTTTCAGTATATAATTAACAGGAGCTACTTTGCTCCCCTCACTTTTAATTGCATACTTTTCATCTCCTTCTCATCATTCCAAAAGCTTCCAGAAGCACCACTGATTGCCCTTGTCTTTCACATGTCCAAAGTAGAGTGGCTATTTTTTTCCCCATACATGATTGCAGAAATTAAACCTTTTCCTCTGCTGTAGCTATATAGTATTCTGGATATTGATTGCTCTGCATGTAAGATACTCCTTTTTAAAAAGCTCAACAAAACACCCACCGCAAAACCAAACAAATCAAGGATTTGAGATGATTGCTGTATATTGGTTAGTAATTGAGATATCCAGAGGGGTGGGTTTATTTGGTGATCAACACAAAATGCTCAATAATGAGAATTTCTACTCAAAACGCTACATAAAATCAAATTTAGATCAAAATGCAAAATAACACTGCTTTTGCTTATTTTTAACACAGTTTGACACAAACTTAGATCACTTTCACAAAAATAGCACCACTTGTGCTTAAGGCCACCTCCTAAGCCTGCCCGGGAGGATGCATGGCCCAGATTCAAGCCATGCGGTCTTCTCGGATCTGCGCCTGTGGATCTGCTGATCCGAGGAACGCATAGGGGAGGCTCCAGCCTCTCCTAAGCAACACGGGATTTGGCGCTGGCCCGTCGGCCTCACCATCCTCACGCATCACTGCTTAGGATTGCGCTCTCAAACTCAGGGCAAAATTTGGATAGTTTTTCTTTGCTCATTGTGATTCTGAAGGGGAAAAAAAAATCCCAAGAGGTTTTTTTTTTTGTTATTTTTGAAGGGTTTGTATTTAATATATTCTAACAGACCATTTAGCCCTTGTTGTAGGCGGGGAATTGAGCTTAGCACTTGCTTAGAATTTTGGCCCTTCTGCAGTACGTATCAAAGCATTTGCTGGCTGGATGACCGTTGCAATGTTCATCAAGGCCTGGCTGCAAGCACCTTTGCATGGGGATGGAGAATTGTACCCAGTGGCATAGGTGGAGCTGGAGTGGGGTCAAAAAGCAAAGTATTCACAGTGTAGCAATGCACCGTGTAAGCAGGGCCTCCCCCTCCCTCACCATTGGAGCCATAAAGGTAAAGGTTTCCCCACGACTGAATGGTCTAGTCGTGACCGACTATAAGGGGCGGTGCTCA